>CM077162.1:146896671-146923525 GCA_039583875.1 Platanthera guangdongensis
GTGAATCACTAATGATTCTCGCCGAACCCGTCGCTGAGCAGATCATGAATACCAAGTGAAGATCGTTGAGAATCAACAAGTGAATCGTCGAGAATCACTAGTGATCCTCGACGAATCGTCGAGAATCATTAACTGATTCTCGCCGATTCGTCAGAATCACCAATGATTCTCGACGAATTTTACTTGGCATTTTCTCTGGATGCTGCTGGTCCGGATTCTGCCGCTGGACTATTTTGAACGGAATTCGGGGTTATTCGTGTGGGACCCACAAGGGTCATATTGTATGGGTCTAGAGTGTATAAATACATGGGTATTTTTGAATAGTAAGGCAGGCGAAGAAGACAAGAAATACGCGAGCACGGACAAACCCTAAATCTTCACTTCCGCTCCGCGCCGCCGCCGCCGCTCGCGACAAGTTGTTCGCCGCTGTTGATCGCGTTTCTTCCCGATCTCCGGCGACAGAAGCCTAGCTAAGCTTAGCGTCTCACGTGTCTATCCGGAGATCTCTTGTCTCTCGATTTGTAGATCGGGAAAATCTTCCCCATCCGAATCGATCAAGACGATTGATCCTAGTGTGACCGTTGGTAGACCTACCTTGCTTCGCTATGAAGTTTGGATCAACAAAGAAGTGCAGCCTCACATCGTTGTTGCCGCCGATTCCGTGAACCTAGCCGCCGCTCATCTTGCCGCCGCCAGTTCCGGGGAGATCCTCTCCAAGGGAGATCTAAGGTTGTGGACGCCTTGTGGACGTCAAGAACACGTCATCAACAAAGAGGGACATCTTAGTCTCCAAACGAAGTTTGTATCTCGTGTACATTCTAGTTTTTCTTTTGTTGTAAAGGAACGCTTGTTCCGTATTGTAAGGGTTGGGTGCAACCCGATTTGTGGGAGTGTTGACTCCTACGTGTGGAAGGGTTCCTTCCGTTAGTGCAGGGATTGGATTTCAATCCTATTGGAGAAGAGACCGAGTCGTCCCTTGTTGGGAGATAGGTCGAAGGGAGAAAGTGGATGTACCCAAGTCGGGGAACCACTATAAATTGCCTGTGTATTCTGTGTGCTGTGCTGTTTATTTTTATTGTGCAGGTACATTCGTAAATTCCGCAAAAGCGTTGCACGTCACCTATCCCTCCCCATAGGTGAACTTTGTTGACATAGGTGGACTTTCAGATAGGACAGGTTCTTGAGTCCCAAGAGCTAGGGAAGCACATCAAGATTTTGTCATTCACCTCTGTAAGGGTGATATCTTTATCCAAGGTTTTAAGCTCATTGATGATTGAGCTCAACCTATTATACATTTCAGCAACTGATTCAGCCTCATCCTTCTTAAAATTCTCATACAGGGATATGAGATTTTGATCCTCCTGTCTTTCCTTTCATCAGCTGAACCAGCTACCATTTGGTTGAGGGACAAATGGCCTTGGCCGAGGTGCACTCAGCCACCTTCTGAAAAATATCATCTGAATAGTCTGAGCCAAGATGTTCATTATTTTGCATCTACAATTTGGCTTTCTCTGGGCTTCAGTCCACTCAGGTGGTGGCACTGCTGTTGTGCTTGAATATGTTGCAGAAAATGTGAACTTGGGGGGGGGCTGTCAAAATAGAATTGTAGATATCTTCATCAATAGAGTTCATATATAATTTGATTCTTGCCTTCCAGATAGCAAATCCGTTAAGATTGCATACTAGAGGTCTGATGCTTGCATAATATTTGTTAACCTTCACAGGGAGTAAGAGTCATATCAGATTGCTAGAGAAATATAGGATACTCATTGAAAGTGGGAGACTCTACCTGATGCATAATCTTCAAGGCGGAGACTCAAACAGATCCTATATTTTTTAAAGATTTGAGTCAAACAGATCCATAATTGTCCAAATCTTCACAAAGATTATGGTTTCTGTTGATCAAAGATTATGCATCAGGGTTTTGTATTCAACCTTAACTTTGAATTATTTATCAGAGGGAGGTTGGTTATTGTAGGTTGGCTATTGATTGGTTGCACAAGCTAACACCTGAACCACGAATATCCCTCTTGTTATATCTGATTATTTTGTTTCAGTTATTAGATTAAACTTCTTCACAGAATGGCTCAAAACAAAAATTATGCAAGCATCAGATCTCCAGTATGCAATCTTAACAGATTTGCCATCTGGAAGGCAAGAATTAAATTATATATGAACTTTATTTATGAAGATATCTACAATCCTATTTTGACAGGTCCCCCCCAAGTCTTCACATTTTCTGCAACATCTTCAAGCACAACAGAAGTGCCACCACGTGAGTGTACTGAAGCCCAGAGGAAAGCCAAAATTACATATGCAAAACAATGAAAATCTTGGCTCAAACTATGTCAGATGACATATTTCAGAAGGTGGCTGAGTGCACCTCATCCAAGGCCATTTGGGATTCCCTCAACCAAATGGTAACTTGTTCAGCTGATGAAAGGAAAGACAGGAGATCAAATCTCATATCCCTGTATGAGAATTTTAAGAAGGATGAGGCTGAATCAGTTGCTGAAATGTACAATAGGTTGAGCACAATCATCAACGAGCTTAAAACCTTGGATAAAGATATCACCCTTACAGAGGTGAATGAGAAAATCTTGATGTGCTTCCCTACCTCTTGGGATTCAATAATCTGGCCTATAAAAGAAGCCAGAAGTGTAAATGAGATATCAACTGAATCACTACTATGAAAACTAAAATCTTATGAGCACTTGATTAAATCAAGAGAAGCAGCTGAATAGAAATCAACAACTCTAGTGAGAAAAGATCACAGTATAGCTTTCAAGGCATCAGAGGAAAGTAAGACCTCAACATCCAATGAAGAACTAATGAGGCTTTTTGCAAAAAGATTTTATAAGATGGCTAGAAAGGACTTCAGAAGAAAATCATCCAGGCAGGATGATAAGCCCAAATATGACAAGACACCAACCAAGGAGGTTGTGTGCTTTGGATGTAGAAAGCCTGGACATTACATCTCTGAATGTCCAGAAAACCAGAAGAAGGAGAAAAGTAGAGATAAAGACTCCAGGAGAAAACATAGCAGCGGACCCTCCTCCAGCAACTACAAAAAGAGAGACAAAGGCTTTGTTGCTGAAACATGGAGTGATATTGAAGAAGAATCATCCTCATCCAGCTCAAGTGAAGAAGAGGAAGAAGCAAGATCCAATGAGGTTTCCCTTATGGCAATTGAGGCCTCCAGGAGCAGTTCTGGATCATAAGGTGAATCTAAAGATGAGGCAGCCTCAGCGTCAGAGGCAGATCAGGTGAAGAGCTGTCCAAGGGTGAGTCATACCTGGTACTTGGACAGTGGTTGCTCCAAGCATATGACAGGCAACAAGGACAATATATCTAATTACAAGTCCAAGCTAGGACCAAAGGTGATCTTTGGTGATTCAAATAGTGGCCAGTTTGAAGGATATGGAGCAGGAAAGATTGGAACAGTTACCTTCAAGAGAGTAACATATGTAAGAGGACTCAAACATAACCTAATATCCATAAGCCAATTATGTGATGAGGGTTATCAGGTACACTTTAACTCTATCTCCTGTTCCATTATTAATAATGAAAACAAAACTGTTTTAATTGGAACTAGACAAGATAGCATATATCTAGTAGATTTTATTTCTGCCAAAACTGATGTTTGTTTGCTCAATATCACTAGTAACCAAAATGAGTTGTGGCATAAAAGATTAGGTCATGCAAATCTTAAAAATATAGCTATGTTATCTAAAGACAACCTTGTTAGAGGCTTACCTTCTGGTCCCTACAAGAAGGAAAACCTATGCAGGGCTTGTCAATTAGGCAAGTAAACTAAAAGTAGTTTCAAATCTATTAATAAGAGTGATTCACCTAGGATTTTGTATTTGCTTCATGTGGACCTATTTGGACCCATTGCAGTACAAATCCTAGGAGGGAAGTCTTATACCTTAGTAATTGTTGATGACTTCTCCAGATTCAGTTGGGTGGCCTTTCTGAGAACTAAGTTAGATACATTCAAGGTTCTTACAGATTTTCTCAGGACCATACATATTGAGTTATCTACTCATGTTGCATTGATTAGAAGTTATCATGGTACAGAGTTTGAGTCTCTTCTTATGCATGAGTTCTGTGAGAAGGAAGGTATCAGACAGTGCTTCTCAGCCACTAGAACTCCATTACAAAATGATGTAACTGAAAGGAAAAATAGGGCACTCATTGAAGCTGCATGTACATTATTGGCAGATGCTTACATGCCTCTATCCTTTTGGGCAGAAGCTGTAAACACTGCTAACTATGTCCTGAATAGAAGTCTCAGACATAAGCTGAAAAATAAGACCCCCTATCAGTTGCTTAAAGGAAAGAAACCTAAAGTCACATATTTTAAAGTTTTTGGTTGTATATGTTATATTCACACAAACAACAAAAGATACTTTAGAAAGTTTGAGGCTAAGGATGAAGAAGGGATTTTTCTAGGATACACCCAAGTAAGCAAGGCCTATAGGGTTTTAAATAAATCCTCTCTTAAAATTGAAGAGTCAGTGCATGTATCATTTGATGAAGCTAACATGTCTTATAAGGAGAAAACGATTTCTACCAATACCTATTTGCAGGTTCCACAATTGTGTGAGTCTATGGATGGACTAAACCTTACCCAAGAGGTATCAAACCATCGTTCTCCACAGGTTACTGAAGACAGTGAAGAAGAAAATCAAGTGGAAGTGGATGAACTTCCATCAACAGCTAATAACATTTCTCAAGAGGATTAATTATAAAAGCTGTTGCTGAACAAACTCCACCCACTGATCTTGTCACACTTAGAGATCACCCCAAATCTCAAGTGATTGGATACATTTTAGCAGGTATACAGACAAGGCATCAACTCAACCAAGACTTGATGAATGCCTGTTTTCTCTATCAGATTGAACTTCTCTCCATCCATGAAGCTGAGTAAGATCCCCACTGGATCATTGCAATGCAAGAGGACCTAAATCAGTTTGAGAGATGTAGAGTTTGGGATTTGGTTCCAAGACCTCATAACTACCCAGTTATTGGAACCAAATGGGTCTACAGAAACAAGCTAGATGCTCAAGGAAACATTGTGATAAACAAGGCTAGGCTTGTTGCTCAGGGCAACATGCAAGAGGAAGAAATTGACTATGACCAAATCTTTGCCCCTGTTGCAAGGTTAGAGGCCATAAGAATATTCCTTGCCTATGTAGCTCATAGGAAATTCAAAGTTTTCCAAATGGATGTCAAGATTGCATTTTTGAATGGAGTCCTTCAAGAAGAGGTTTATGTGGAACAACCTGCAGGTTTTATCTCTCTAACTCAACCCTCTTTGTGTTTAAATTGCATAAAGCTCTCTATGGTTTAAAGCAAGCTCCAAAAGCTTGGTATGAGACCTTAGCAAGCTTTCTTTTAGAGCATAAATTTACAAGAGGAATCATAGATAAAACTATTTTCACTAGACATTATAAGAACCAAATTTTATTAGTGTAAATATATGTGGATGACATCATCATTGGGTCTACTGATCCCAAATTATGCAAGAGGTTTGCTGAACTCATGCATTCCAAATTTGAGATGAGTATTATGGGTGAGCTTTCCTACTTCCTTGGTCTCCAAGTGAAGCAGCTCCCTGATGGTATCTTCCTCTCCCAAGCTAAGTATGCTAAAGAGCTTATTAAGAAGTTTGGGATGGGTGATGCTTCAGGAATGGAAACACCTATGGCTATAAATGCTGTTGTGGATTCTGATGCAGCAGGGAAACCTGTAGATCAGAAGCTTTATAGGGGAATTGTTGGATCCCTTTTATACCTAATAGCTAGCAGGCCTAATATCATGTTTGCCACATGCCTTTGTGCTAGGTTCCAAGTGAACCCCAAAGAATCTCACCTTATTTTCTTAAAAAAGAATTTTGAGATATATAAAGAGTTTTCCAAATCTAGGAGTCCGGTATCCTGTAGAGTCAGAGTTTGAGTTAACTGGATACTCAGATACTCTGGTTATGTATTCAACCTGTTGCTTTGATATTCAGGGTTTGGGCAAGCATCAGTCCGCCGTTATTGAGTATCATAATCTTTGAAAAAGGTTAAATCTGAAATACAATCAGTGTGAAGATTAACGAGAGGGATCTATTTGAGTCAACATATCCTAGTTTGGTAGAGTCTAATAATCCAAACTAGGGCGACTGAAAGTGAAGGTTAGATCTGATGCCTATCTGATGCATAATTTAGATCTGCTTTGATACCAATTGAAAGTGAAGGTTAGATATGAAATACTCTAGAGGCGGGGTGAATAGAGTATTGTGGTTTCTTAAAAAATCTTTATAGCTTTTGTTGTAATCCTAGGTGAACAAGTTAGCAAACAAAGAAATAAAAATAGCAACCTAGCAAATCACAGAACACAGCCAAAAACAAAAGAAAAAGGGCAACCACATGACACAAGAAATTATAGTGGTTCACCAACCTGGGTACATCCACTATTCAACCACCCTGGTAGGAATCCACTCGGGTTTTTGATCAGGTGCCTGACACCAATGAGATTTTGTTCAGGTACTCAAAAACCAAAACCTCAAGTCTTTTAGTAGGATACTTGCAACCAGAAATAATTTTGAAAGGACTTAAAACCCTGTACAAAGGATGAAAAAGGGGTGATGGTGTCTTCTCTTTCTCAACAACAACTAAGAAGACTCGTGGATTGATTTCAGCAGATTGCTCCCCCTGAGATCTTGAATGGATCAGGAAATCTAGAGCACTGCTTTAGGGTGACAGGTCTTCAAAGACTTGAATGCCTTGACGAGAGATTGCTTCAGGAACTTCTTTAACATATATAGTTATTGTTATCCTTCTGAAGTTATCCTGTAGAGTTGAAGGAAGAAGACTCTTGATAGAGATTGTTTGTTCTTCTTCTTCTTGATGATGACGATGATGTTCTCTGGCCTAGGCTGATTGCAGTGTGTCACTTTTTGATTTCTGTAAGATTTCTTGAATCTGATCTCTGTATCAGCAGTACTTCTTATTCTCTTCTTTTCTGAAAAAATCTGACAAAAGAATAACACACTCGAAATTTGAATCTTTGAGCAGTAAATGCAGTTGGCCTGGGAAGGAAGTGACAATCAATGAATTCCCTAACTGTCCCATGGAAAAATACCATTTAATAATCCTTGATCAATGCTCGTTCTAATGGTAACATTCCGAGAAGATTGAGCATTAATTACTCAGAAATCATCGCCAAGAAAAGGGACGGAAAACTGGAGAAGACCTAGTCTGGAATCGTCGAACGAAGAACACAAATCATCGAGATGAGTTCACAGTTCGTCGAGCTGAGCTGCTGAGTTTGTAGAGCTGAGCTGATGAGTTCGTCGACCAGACAATAGCAATTAGTCTTCAAGGGAAACTTGTCAATTCTGCTTCAAACTTCGTCGAACTGACAATTATCATTCGTCGAGCAGAGATCCAAAATCGTCGAACGAAGAATGATTGTGGACTTAGAATCTAAGAAGTCTCTGGCTGAGAAGAATTCAAATCGTAGACCAGAAATCGTCGACCAAGATATATCGTTCGTTGAGCTGAGATCGACGAACGTCGAACACTTTTCCTTGAGCTGAAGATATCTCTAAGTCTTGAGTTTCTCTGTCAATCTGGAGGATGGCTGGTCCACAGGATGATGTTCTAAGGACAAACCCTAGACTCTAGGACTCAACCAATGACCCTGACTATACAAGCTGGGTCAAAGACATCCTAACTCAGTGAACCTAGCCCAAATCCAAACTAGGGATCCAACAATCTCCCCCTATTTGGGTGAGGTCACTAAGTGAAGACACAGACTAAAACAAAATAAAGCAGTAAAAGCATATATCTGATAGATAATTTATAACACATGTAGCAGATATATAAAAGCTTTGTTCAAAAACATAACCAGAGAGTTCTAAAAACAAAAAAAAAAATAGGAAAAGAAAGAAAAACTTAGATCATATCTTGCTCTTCTTGGATTGGTCTTTGTCCTTCTCTTTGTTGCTGCTACTGCTAGCTCCAGGCTTTGAGAATTTGATATCTCTGTTTGGATTAGCTACCTGAGCTACAATCATTTTCATATCAGCTGTACCAAGCATTTTCTGACTAGAGGCTCTGGGAAAAAAAGCCTCTGGATGGAGCTTCATGTAGTCATCAAAATTGAAGAGTTTGTTTGCTTTGTCAAACCTTTTAAGTTCTTCTTTTCTATATTTTGACATGGTTGAGTATCCTGAAATGTCCTTTCCCTCGGCTTTTTCTTTGTTAATCAATGAGAGGCCAATCAAGTTCTGGAATCTGGCCATTTTAGCAGTATTAGCTATTTTAGGATCCTCAAAAGAAACAGGAGGGGAATAAGGTCTTTCAGGACTGTTTGCCTTCTATTTTACAGATTCATTTTGATGTTGCTGCTTGGGTTGTTATTGTTGAGGTTGTTGTCTGCCTGAATATTGTTGCCTCTGCTGGTAACCTCCTGAAGACTTGCCCTAATGCCTTTGGTAGGTTTGTACAGGAGCAGGCTTTGGAATTGAGGAACTGGAAGTACCAGCAGCTGGAGGAGGAGGAGGAGGATCTCTTCTGTATCTAACAACTGTTGAAGAGGAGTATCTCCTGCTTTTCTTTCTTTCCTTTTGTTGATTCTTTTACAGCGACATCCAAGCAGGAATTCCCTCATAGGGAGTGATGTTATGAAAGATGTAGTAGGGAGTGTTAGCTTTTGGATTAGGCTTAGGAGCAGGAGGAGAAGAAGCCTTTCTCTTCTTTGACTTGACTCTCTTCTGGGCTTCTTCATCTGAATCTTCATCTTCCTCTTCCTCATCTGAGCTAGACCCTTGAGGATTGGCATACAGAGCATCAATTGCTCTTAGGGTAACTTTAGATATCTGGGGCTTGGCAGGTTGAACCGGAACTAGAGAGCTGATTAAGACTGAGCACTCTTCTAGAGCTTTATTCTTTTCCTCAATTTCTGCAAGAATCAATGCATCCAGGTCAGCCATTGGGGAATCATCCATAATAAAAATAGGGGCAGAAATCTCTGCAGGGGGGGGGGGAAGAGATGGCTTGCTCTGGAACAGCAAAAGTGTCACTATGTTGCTTAGCAACTGTAGGACTTATTGGAGGGGTGACAACAATAATAGCCAAGGATGGCTTAGTAGAAGGGAACTGTACGTAAATTGTATCAAAAAAGTCTCAGCAAAACAGCCAAATCAACTGTGGGATTCAATTGGAAATCACCAACAATGTGTATCTGCTCTGGAACTGACTCATCTAATTCAATGTCAGTATCCATGAAATGGTTCAATTCAGTCAAATCTGAATATAATTCTGTCAAAATTATTGCTGCTGCATCTGAAACTGCTGTAGGAGGAACTGCTGCTGGAGGGACTGCTGCTGCATCTGAAACTGCTGTTGTATCTACTATTGCTTCATCACAGAGCATCTCCCCCTGCCTGGTTTCAGGAGAACCTGGAGACAGGCCCCTGAATGAAGAGGGGGCAGCAGAAAGAAGAGACACTTGGGCAGATAAAGAATTGATAGAATTTACAAGAGGTGTAATAGCCTCTATAATTAGGGATTTGATGAGGGGAGTGAGCAGGGTTATGATGGTAGATACAGTGGGGGTGTCCAAAGATGGGGAGGTAGTTGATGATGGTAGAGAAGTAGATGCAGTAAGGGGAACAGATGGAGGAGATACAGGTGGAATGGTATCTATCATGGTGGTGTCTGGTGGAGGTGGAGAAAAGGATGATATATCAAAATGTGGAATGTTATCCAGATGTGGTGGAGGAGGTGATGGTGGAGGAGATATACGAGGGGATGCATGAATTGATGGAGAAACATGATTGTGGGAAACTGAAGGAATTGGAAGACTGGTTGAAGATGGAAGATGGGTTGCTGGAGGAGGTTGTTGAGATGGGATTACCTCTCCTGCAGGGTGGGGAGTGTCCTTTATGGCCCTTGTGCTCTCAGAAGCTGGGATGGAAGAGGAGGAAGCCTTGGATGGCTTGGAGATCGTCCTCTCCCATCTGCCAAACAAAGCGCATGTGAGGCGCTTGCTGGCATTGATGAATATGGTCGGGGAGGACAAGAATTCACCAGCTTTTGCTTGAAGGAAAATCACTAGGATCCTTCCAAAGCATACCTCTTTCTTACTGTTTTCTTATTTATCAAACCAAAGAAGATCTTTCCCCAATCAACTTGACGTTTTTTGACCACTGCGCACATGATAAGGAATTTATATCTTGTTATATAATCGTGCGCGGTGTGCTTGCCCATCAACACTTTTCCCACTATATCTGCCAAGAACTGGTAGGCGGTAGATAGTTGTCTCTTTAACAGCTTGTTAGGGTTACTCCCAGTAAACCCCATCAATTTCAGCATTGAACTATACTCATCAGAATCTATATCCAAATCTTCTTCTCCATTCACCAACTCAAAAATTTCAGAAATAACGGCGGGGGATAAAGAAACAACATTTCCCCTGATATTCCCTGTCAAGGTGTTGTCCTCCGAAGCAGAAGAAGTATATACCCATTCCTGAATCTCTGTTGCATGTAGTTTGATTCTCCTGGTCATAAAATCCTTGAGACCCAGTTCTTCGAGAAGTTCTAGAATGTAAAGAAATATAGGATCAGAATGTTGAAATGAATCAAAGTCCATATCAAATCATGTATCGAATTTCATTGCAGCCAGGGTGCTTACTGGAACCTCCATTGATAACCTACAAGAAAGACAAACAACTATCAAGTGCAACAGGAACTGAAAGCGCGGGATGGAGGTCGAAGAAAACCTAGATATAGGGTTTTCTTAAAAAAGAATCGACAAACTCCATTCCACGAAAAAGAAAACAGTTCTCCGAACTGAGGTCGACGAAATAAATTATAGATAAATAATTCGTTGATCTCATCCAGAAGAAACGAAAATAGTTCGTCGAACTCCGTTCGACAAAATGTCTTCTGAAGCAAAGTTCGTCGATCTCCGGTCGACGAAAATTGTTTCCACACAGAGAATTCATCGATCGCCGTTCGACGGGCATCTCTCAAACTTTCCCTAATTCGTCGAACTCCATTCGACGAACTCTGGAAAATTTGTCGAATGCAGACAGAAACTAATTTAACTCTTCTTCATTGATCATTCCCAGTTGGTTTATAAAGAACAGATGATTTTTCTCATCCAAGGGTTTGGTGAAAATGTCTGCTCTCTGTAAATTAGTAGGAATATGGATTAGGTTAATTCTCTTTTTGTCCACACTATCTCTAATGAAATGATGCCTTATATCAATATGTTTAGTCCTAGAATGGTGAACTGGATTCTGTGCTACTGCAATAACACTAGTGTTATCACAAAATAATGTTGAATTATTTTTAAGTTGACACCATAGTCTAAGAGTTGGTTTTGTATCCATAATATTTGTGAACAGCAGCTGCCAGCAGCCATATATTCTGCTTCTACAGTTGATGTAGACACAGATGTTTGTTTTTTACAAAACCAAGAGAAAAGTCTCATACCCAGGAACTGGCAAGTTCCAGAGGTACTTTTTCTGTCCACTCTACATCCAACATAGTCAGCATCTGAGTATCCATTTAACTCAAACTCTGACTCTACAGGATACCAGAGTCCTAGATTTGCACAAATCTTTATATATCTCAAAATTCTTTTTAAGAAAATAAGGTGAGATTCTTTGGGGTTCACTTGGAACCTAGCACAAATACATGGGGCAAACATGATATCAGGCCTGCTAGCTATTAGGTATAATAGGGATCCAATAATTTCCCTATAAAGCTTCTGATCTATAGGTTTCCCTACTGCATCAGAATCCACAACAACATTTGTATCCATAGGTGTTTTCATTCCTGAAGCATCACCCATCCCAAACTTCTTAATAAGCTCTTTAGCATACTTAGCTTGGGAGAGGAAGATACCATCCGGGAGCTGCTTCACTTGGAGACCAAGGAAGTAGGAAAGCTCACCCATGCTACTTATCTCAAATTTGGAATGCATGAGGTCAGCAAACCTCTTGCATAATTTGGGATCAGTAGACCCAAACATGATGTCATCCACATATATTTGCACTAATAAAATTTGGTCCTTATGATGCCTAGTGAAAAGAGTTTTATCTATGGTTCCTCTTGTAAATTTATGCTCTAAAAGAAAGCTTGCTAAGAGCTCATACAAAGCTCTTGGAGCTTGCTTTAAACCATAGAGAGCTTTATGCAATTTAAACACAAAAGAGGGTTGAGTTAGAGAGATAAAACCTGGAGGTTGTTCCACATAAACCTCTTCTTGAAGCACTCCATTCAAAAATGCACTCTTGACATCCATTTGGAAAACTTTGAATCTCCTGTGAGCTGCATAGGAAAGGAATATTCTTATGGCCTCTAACCTTGCAACAGGGGCAAAGATTTGGTCATAGTCAATTCCTTCCTATTGCCTGTAGCCCTGAGCAACAAGCCTAGCCTTATTTCTCATAATATTTCCTTGAGCATCTAGCTTATTTCTGTAGACCCATTTGGTTCCAATAACTGGGTAGTTATGAGGTCTTGGAACCAAATCCCAAAATCTACATCTCTCAAAATGATTTAGTTCCTCTTGCATTGCAATTATCCAGTGGGGATCTCGCTCAGCTTCATGGATGGAGAGAGGTTCAATCTGAGAGAGAAAACATGCATGCATCAAGAGCCTCATACAATAACCAACCTCGCTCTGATACCAATTAAAAGAAGACAATAAGCAGTCCTGCTGATACAGAGATTAGATTCAAGAAATCTTACAGAAATCAAAAAGTGACACACTGCAATCAGCCTAGGCCAGAGAACATCATCATCAAGAAGAAGAAGAACAAACAATCTCTATCAAGAGTCTTCTTCCTTCAACTATACAGGACAACTTCAGAAGGACAACAATAACTATATCTGTCAAAGAAGTTCCTGAAGCAATCTCTGGTCAAGGCATTCAAGTCTTTGAAGACCTGTCACCCTAAAGCCGTGCTCCAGATTTCCTGATCCACTCAAGATCTCAGGGGGAGCAATCTGCTGAATTCAATCCACTAGTCTTCTCGAGCTTTATTCTCTTCCTCAATGTCTGCCAGAATATATGCTTCCAGGCCAGTCATTGGGGAATCATCCATAACAAAAATAGGGGCAGAAATCTCTGTTGGGGGGGAAGAGATGGCTTGCTCTGGAACAGCAAAACTGTCACTAAGTTGCTTAGCAACTGTAGGACTTATTGGAGGGGTGACATCAATAATAGCCAAGGACGGCTTAGTAGAAGGGAACTGTACATAAATTGTATTAAAAAGTGTCATCAAAACAGCCAAATCAACTGTGGGATTCAAATGGAAATCACGAACAGTGTGTATCTGCTCTGGAACTGACTCATCTAATTCATTGTCAGTATCCATGAATGGATCAATTCAGTCAAATCTGAATCCAATTCTGTCACAATTGTTGTTGCTGCATCTAAAACTGCTGTAGGAGGAACTGCTACTGGAGGAACTGCTGCTGCATCTGAAACTGCTACTGTATCTGTTGCTGCTTCATCACAGAGCATCTCACCCTGACTGGTTTCAGGAGAACCTGGAGCCAGGCAGGGGGAGATTCTCTGTGATGAAGCAGTAGCAGATACAGTAGCAGTTTCAGATCCAGTAGTAGTTCCTCCAGCAGCAGTTCCTCCTACAACAGTTTTAGATGCAACAACAACAATTTTGACAGAATTAGATTCAGATTTTACTGAATTGATCCATTTCATGGATACTGACATTGAATTAGATGAGTCAGTTCCAGAGCAGATAATCACTGTAGGTGATTTCCATTTGAATCCTACAGTTGATTTGACTGTTTTGCTGAGACTTTTTGATACAATTTATGTACAGTTCCCTTCTACTAAGCCATCCTTGACTATTATTGTTGTCACCCCTCCAATAAGTACTACAGTTGCTAAGCAACTTAGTGACAGTTTTGTTTTTCTAGAGCAAGCCATCTCTTCCCCCCAGCAGAGATTTCTGCCCCTATTTTTGTTATGGATGATTCCCCAATGACTGATATGGATGCAATGATTCTGGTAGACATTGAGGAAGAGAATAAAGCTCTAGAATAGTCTTAAAACCCTTTACAAAGCATGAAAAAGGGTGATGGTGTCTTCTCTTTCTCCATAACAACTGATAAGACTAGTGGATTGATTTCAGCAGATTGCTCCCCCTGAGATCTTGAATGGATCAGGAAATCTGGAGCACTGCTTCACGGTCACAGGTCTTCAAAGACTTGAATGTCTTGACCATAGATTACTTCAGGAACCTCTTTAATAGATATAGTTATTGTTGTCCTTCTAAAGTTGTCCTGTAGAGTTGAAGGAAGAAGACTCTTGATAGAGATTGTTTGTTCTTCTTCTTCTTGATGATGATGTTCTCTGAACCAGGCTGATTGCAGTGTGTCACTTTTTGATTTCTATAAGATTTCTTAAATCTGATCTATATATCAGCAGGACTGCTTATTCTCTTCTTTTCTGAAAAAACCTGACTGAAGAATAACACACTCGAAATTTGAATCTTTGAGCAGTAAATGTAATCGGCCTGGGAAGGAAGCGACAATCAATGAATTCCCTAACTGTCCCATGGAAAAACGACATGTAATAATCCTTGATCAATGCTCGTTCTAACGATAACATTCCGAGAAGATTGAGAATTAATTACTCAGGAATCATCGCCAAGAAAAGGGACGGAAAACTGGAGAAGACCTAGTCTGGAATCGTCAAACGAAGAACAGAAATCGTCGAGCTGAGTTCACAGTTCGTCGAGCGAGCTGATGAGTTCGTCGAGCTGAGCTGATGAGTTCGTCGACCAGATAATAACAATTAGTCTTCAAGGGAAACTTGTCAATTCTGCTTCAAACTTCGTCGAACTGACAATTATCATTCGTCGAGCAGAGATCCAAATTCGTCAAACGAAGAATGATTGTGGACTTAGAATCTGAGAAGTCTCTGGCTGAGAATAATTCAAATCGTAGACCAGAAATCGTCGACCAAGGCATGTGGTTCGTTGAGCTGAGATCGATGAACGTCGAACACTTTTCCTTGAGCTGAAGATATCTCTAAGTCTTGAGTTTCTCTAGCAATCTGGAGGATGGCTGGTCCATAGGATGATGTTCTAAGGACAAACACTAGACTCTAAGATACAACCAATGACCCTGACTATACAAGGTGGGTCAAAGACATCCTAACTCAGTGAACCTAGCCCAAATCCAAACTAGGGATCCAACAATCTCCCCTATTTGGGTGAGGTCACTAAGTGAAGACACAGACTGAAATAAAACAAAGCAGTAAAAGCATATATCTGACAGAGAATTTATAACATATGTAGCAGATATATAAAAGCTTTGTTCAGAAACATAACTAGAGAGTTGTAAAAACAAAAAATAGGAAAAGAAAGAAAAACATAGATCATATCTTGCTCTTCTTGGATTGGTCTTTGTCCTTCTCTTTGCTGCTGCTACTGCTAGCTCCAGGCTTGGAGAATTTGATCTCTCAGTTTGGATTAGCTGCCTGAGCTACAGTCTTTTTCATATCAGCTATACCAAGCATTTTCTGACTAGAGGCTCTAGGAACAACAGCCTCTGGATAGAGCTTCATGTAGTCATCAACATTGAAGAGTTTGTTTGCTTTGTCAAACCTTTTAAGTTATTCTTTTCTATACTTTGACATGGTTGAGTATCCTGAAATGTCCTTTCCCTCAGCTTTTGCTTTGTTAATTAATGAGAGGCCAATCAGCTCCTGGAATCTGGCCATTTTAGGAGTATTAGCTGTTTCAGGATCTTCAAAAGAAACAAGAGGGGAATAAGGTCTTTCAGGACTGTTTGCCTTCTATTCTACAGATATATTTTGCTGATGTTGCTTGGGTTGTTGTTGTTGAGGTTATTATCTGCCTGAAGATTGTTGCCTCTGCTGGTAACCTCCTGAAGACTTGCTCTGATGCCTTTGGTAGGTTTGTACTGGAGCACACTTTGGAATTGAGGAACTGGAAGCACCAGCAGCTGGAGGAGGAGGAGGAGGAGGATCTCTTATGTATCTAACAACTGGTGAAGAGGAGTATCTCCTGCTTTTCTTTCTTTCCTTTTATTTATTCTTTGACAGCCGTATCCAAGCAGGCATTCCCTCATAGGGAGTGATGTTATGCAAGATGTAGTAGGGAGTGTCAGCTGTTGGATTGGGCTTAGGATCAGGAGGAAGAGGAGCCTTTCCCTTCTTTGACTTGACTCTCTTCTAGGCTTCTTCATCAGAATCTTCATCTTCCTCTTCCTCATCTGAGCTAGACCCTTGAGGATTGGCATACAGAACATCAATTGCTCTTAGGGTAACTGCAGATATCTGGGGCTTGGCATGTTGAACTGGAACTGGAGAGCTGATTAAGACTGAGCTCTCTTCTAGATGGCCGTTGTTATCAGATGGCTTTGATACCAATTGGTTTCAACAATACTCGCACAATTGTTGAACCTGCAAAGATGGCCATCTTATACCACTTGAGATCTGGGGTGATCTCTAAGTGTGACAAGATCAGTGGGTGGAGTTTTTTCAGCAACAACTTCTATAATTAATTCCTTTTGAGGAATGTTATTAGCTGTTGAGGGAAGTTCAGCCACTTCCACTTGATTTTCTTCTTCACTGTCTTCAGCAACCTATGGAGAAGGATGGTTTGACACCTCGTGGCTAAGGTTTAGTCCATCCATAGACTCACACAATTGTGGAACCTGCAAAGAGCTATTGGTAGAAATCTCTTTCTCCTTATAAGACATGTTAGCTTAATCAAATGATACATGGACAGACTCTTCAATTTTAAGAGAGGATTTATTAAAAACCCTATAGGCCTTGCTTACTTGGGAGTATCCTAGAAAAATCCCTTCTTCAGTCATAGCCTCAAACTTTCTAATGTATCTTTTGTTGTTTGTGTGAATATAACATATACAACCAAAAACTTTAAAATATGTGACTTTAGGTTTCTTTCCTTTAAGCAATTCATAGGGTGTGTTATTTTTCAGCTTATGTATGAGGCTTCTATTCAGGATATAGTTAGCAGTGTTTACAGTTTCTGCCCAAAAGGATAGAGGCATGTAAACATCTGCCAATAATGTACCTACAGCTTCAATGAGTGTCCTATTTTTCCTTTCAGCTACCCCATTTTATTGGGGAGTTTTATGGGCTGAGAAGCACTGCCTGATACCTTCCTTCTCACAGAACTCATGCATAAGATGAGACTCAAACTCTATGTCATGATCACTTCTGATCAATGCAACATGAGTAGAGAACTCAATCTGTATGGTCCTGAGAAAATCTGTAAGAACCTTGAATGTATCTAACTTAGTTCTCAGAAAGGCCACCCAACTGTATCTGGAGAAGTCATCAATAATTACTAAAGTATAAGACTTCCCTCCTAGCCTTTGTACTGCAATGTGTCCAAATAGGTCCACATGAAGCAAATACAAAATCCTAGGTGAATCACTCTTATTAATGGATTTGAAACTAGTTTTAGTTTGCTTTCCTAATTTACAAGCCCTGCATGGGTTTTCCTTATTGTAGGGACCAGAAGGTAAGCCTCTAACAAGGTTGTCTTTAGATAACATAGCTATATTTTTAAGGTTTACATGACCTAATCTTTTATGCCACAACTCATTTTGGTTACTAGTGATATTGAGCAAACAAACATAAGTTTTGGCAGAAATAAAGTCTACTAGATATATGTTACCTTGTCCAGTTCCAATTAAAATAGTTTTGTTTTAATTATTAATAATAGAACAAGAGGTAGAGTTAAAGTGTACCTGATAACCCTCATCACATAATTGGCTTATGGATATTAGGTTATGTTTGAGTCCTCTTACATATGTTACTCTCTTAAAGGTAACTGTTCCAATCTTTACTGCTCCATATCCTTCAGACTGGCCACTATTTGAATCACCAAAGATCACCTTTGATCCTAGCTTGGACTTGTAATTAGAAAGATTGTACTTGATGTCTGTCATATACTTGGAGCAACCACTGTCCAAGTACCAGGTCTGACTCACCCTTGGACAGCTCTTCACCTGTAATGAAAAACAAAAATTAATTGTTCTTGACCCAGGTTACCTTGGATCCTTTATTTGGTTGAAATGAAAAGCTAGATATAACTGACAAAGTAGGTTCAGATTTATAACATAAGGGGTGATATCTCCTAGGTGGAATAACCCAATCAGCTACTGGAGTGAATGGTTTATTAGCTGACTTAGAATTTCTATAAGAGAAATGATTTATGTTTGGTCCTTCTGGGTTCGACGAGTTTTTGTAAGTTCGTCGATCAGAGTTCGACGAATAGGGCTGAGATCGACGATCTCTAATTAGAGAATGACAATAGTCATTTTCTGCGCCCCATCTTCGTCGACCTCTGCTCGACGAACCATACAAAGTTCGTCGATCACAGTTGGACGAATTGTTATTACTGAAGTTTGCGTTCAACGTTCGTTTATCTAGGTTTGACGAACGAGCCACATTTCGTCGATCTGAGTTCGACAAATGCTGTTGAATCTTGTTTTTATTAGCTGTTTTCTAATTTTCATTGCTCTTGTCTATGGGTTTTGGATGTTTTCAGACATTGGTTTGTTTATTATCTTCTCTTTTCTCTTGGCAGAAACAAATTTAATGGGTGTTGCAAGTATATTTTTCTTAATTATGGGGGGCAAACCTGATGATGCACCCAAGCCTAGCTTGCCATTTAATCTGGCATTTACTGTGTTTGTTATATCCATCAGCTTGAGACTTCTTCTATTGAGAGATTACTCAAGTTGTTTAGCCTCACATAAATTAGATTTTAATTTAATTATCTGCTCATTTGCTGAAGTTAGTTGATCTTTTAGTTTAAGATTTTTCTGAGTTAACAGATTCAAGGTTTCCTTGTTTTTCTCTAAGGGTTTTTATTTCTTTCTCTGAACTAATTAATTCTAAACACATAGTCTTGAATTCAATTTTAAATGAATCAGAATTATAATCAAAACTTTAAAGAACCTGATCTGCCTCTGACTCTGAGGCTGCCTCATCTTCAGATTCACCTTCTGATCCTGAACTGCCCCTAAAGGCATCAATTACTATAAGGCAAACCTCCTTGGATCTTGCTTCTTCCTCTTCTTCACTTGAGCTGGAGGAGGATGATTCTTCTTCAGTATCACTCCATGTTTCAGCAAAAAAGCCTTTGTCTCTCTTTTTGTACTTGTTGGAGGAGGGTATGCTGCTGTGTTTTCTCCTCGAGTCTTTTTCTCTGCTTTTCTCCTTCTTCTGTTTTTCTGGACATTCAGAGATGTAATGTCTAGGCATTCTACATCCAAAACACACAACCTCCTTGGTTGGTGTCTTGTCATATTTGGGCTTATCATCCTGCTTGGATGATTTTCTTCTGAAGTCCTTTCTAGCCATCATTTAAATTCTTTTTGCAAAGAGGCTCATTAGTTCTTCATTGGATGTTGAGGTCTCACTTTCCTCTGATGCCTTGAAATCTACACTGTGATCTTTTCTCACTAGAGTTGTTGATTTCTGTTCAGCTGCTTCTCTTGATTTAATTAACTGCTCATAAGATTTTAGTTTGCCTAGCAGTGATTCAGTTGATATCTCATTTATGCTTCTGGCTTCTTTGATAGGCCAGATTCTTGAGTCCCAAGAGCTAGGGAAGCACATCAAGATTTTGTCATTCACCTCTGTAAGGGTGATATCATTATCCAAGGTTTTAAGCTCATTGATGATTGAGCACAACCTATTGTACATTTCAGCAACTGATTCAGCCTCATCCTTCTTAAAATTATCATACAGGGATATGAGATTTGATCTCCTGTCTTTCCTTTCATCAGCTGAACCAACTACCATTTGGTTGGGGGAGTCCCAAATGGCCTTGGCTGAGGTGCACTCATTCACCTTCTAAAATATGTCATCTGACATAGTCTGAGCAAAGATGTTCATTGCTTTTGCATCTGCAATTTTGGATTTCCTCTGGGCTTCAGTCCACTCTGGTGGTGGCACTGATGTTGTGCTTGAATATGTTGCAGAAAATGTAAAGACTTGTGGGGGGCTGTCAAAATAGAATTCTAGATATCTTCATCAATAGAGTTCATATATAATTTGATTCTTGCCTTCTAGATGGCAAATATGTTAAGAATGCATACTGGAGGTATGATGCTTGCATAATCTTTGTTTTGAGCCATTCTGTTTAGAAATAAATCTAATAAATGAAACAAAACAATCAGATTTAACAAGAGGGATCTTTATGGTTCAGGTGAATAGAGTATTGTGGTTTCTTAAAAAATCTTTACAGCTTTTGCTGTAATCCTAGGTGAACAAGTTAGCAAACAAAGAAATAAAAATAGCAACCTAGCAAATCACAAAACACAACCAAAAACAAAAGAAAAACGATAATCAGACGACACAAGAAATTATAGTGGTTCCCCAACCTGGGTACATCCTCTCTTCTACCACCCTGGTAGGAATCCACTCAGGTTTTTGATCAGGTGCCTAACACCAATGAGCTTTTGTTCAGGTGCTCAAAAACCAAAACCTCAAGTCTTTTCGTAGGAGACTTGCAATCAGGAATAATTTTGAAGGGACTTAAAACCCTGTACAAAGGATGAAAAAGGGTGATGGTGTCTTCTCTTTCTTAATAACAACTGAGAAGACTAGTGGATTGATTTCAGCAGATTGCTCCCCCTGAGATCTTGAATGGATCAGGAAATCTAGAGCACTGCTTCAGGGTTACAGGTCTTCAAAGATTTGAATGCCTTGACCAGAGATTGCTTCAGGAACTTCTTTGACAGATATAGTTATTGTTATCCTTCTGAAGTTGTCCTATAGAGTTGAAGGAAGAAGACTCTTGATAGAGATTGTTTGTTCTTCATCTTCTTGATGATGATGATATTCTCTAGCCTAGGCTGACTGTAGTGTGTCACTTTTTGATTTCTGTAAGATTTCTTGAATCTGATCTCTGTATCAGCAGGACTGCTTATTCTCTTCTTTTCTGAAAAACTCTGACTGAAGAATAACACACTCAAAATTTGAATCTTTGAGCAGTAAATGCAGTCGGCCTGGGAAGGAAGCGACAATCAATGAATTCCCTAACTGTCCTATGGAAAAATGACATGTAATAATCCTTGATCAATGCTTGTTCTAACGGTAACATTCCGAGAAGATTGAGCATTAATTACTCAGGAATCATCGCCAAGAAAAGGGACAGAAAACTGGAGAAGACCTAGTCTTGAATTGTCGAACGAAGAACAGAAATCGTCGAGCTAAGTTCACAGTTCGGCGAGTTGAGCTGATGAGTTCGTCGAGCTGAGCTGATGAGTTCGTCGAGCTGAGCTGATGAGTTCATCGACTAGACAATAACAATTAGTCTTCAAGGGAAACTTTTAAATTCTGCTTCAAATTTCGTCGAACTGACAATTATCATTCATCGTGCAGAGATCCAAATTTGTCGAACGAAGAATGATTGTGGAATTAGAATCTGAGAAGTCTCTGGCTGAGAAGAATTCAAATCGTACACCAGAAATCGTCGACCAAGGCATGTGGTTCGTTAAGCAGAGATCGACGAATGTCGAACACTTTTCCTTGAGCTGAAGATATCTCTAAGTCTTGAGTTTCTCTTGCAATCTGGAGGATGGCTGGTCCACAGGATGATGTTCTAAGGACAAACACTAGACTCTAGGACACAACCAATGACCCTGACTATACACGGTGGGTCAAAGACATCCTAACTCAGTGAACCTAGCCCAAATCCAAACTAGGGATCCTACAATGAGAAATCAAACTAAGTCCAGAAGCATCGAGTGATGAAGGCCCTCTCAATGCCTAAGCTGTTAGACTATAAAAGTCTATATGCGTTGAGTGATGAAGGCCACTTAACGCACTCAACTCCTCAAGTCATAGAATTCAGCTAAGTACTTTAGCGTTGAGTGTCAAAGCTACATTCAACGCCTGTGCAAAATGTCTTGAATTTACTAAGTCCACAGGAGCTGAGTCATGCTGATGTTAGTAGAAATTCAAATATTACGGGATTTGCTTGCTAGAAGACAAAAGGCGCTGCTTGCCTTTAGTATAATAGTAAATAAAAAAGGAATGGAGTAGTTGTCGTTTCAAACCAGCCCATACTGCACATAGAGACGTTTGACCGCGAGATACAAAAGTAGAGTTCCGAGAAAAAAGAAATTCACTTTTGGAAACATGATCCTTGTGCTTGATCTTATTCCTCTCGACTTAGTTGCAGAGCTTGAAGAAAATAATCTTACTATTGGTCTAAGGAGTGCAGATAGTTAGTTGTTGATAGTCATATATTCAACCGCAAGGTCATGAAGATTTCTTTTTGAGTAAGTAGAAGCAACCTCTACAGTTACCGCTTAGCACTAGCAAAACCAACCTTGAAGATATTTTCTTGGTGCTGTGAAGAAGATAGGACTGAGTCTTCTCAGTTCATGAAGATGATGACACAGAGATAACTTATCTAGAGTCATTCATTACCAACAAACTTATTATGTCTTTAAGATCATTCCTGATCTGAGTTGTAAGCCTGAACAATAAAGGTTGAGGTAGGATCATTCTGTGGATCTGTGTGTTGGATCCTTCTATAGATATGAGTGAAGGATTCTTCTATGGATCTGAGGTAGGGCCTTTGTGGCTGAGCTATAGGAGATTCATTCTCTGAGGTAGAATCCTATGGTGTATTTGAGTAGAGGGCTATCCTCCTCACCTGAGTTATAGTACTTTGATTAAATTCTGAGGTAGGTGATCTGTGGATCACTGAGCTGTAGGAGCATCTTTTTCTCTAATTGGTAGGGCCATGGGCCTGAGGTATGACTTGGAGGAGTCTGAGTGATCCTGAGTGATTTATGTTGTAAGCTCTTGGAGCGGAGATTGGAGAAGTTGGCCTTCTCTCACACTCTGTTAGAAAGGTAGGAGGGACAATGGATGTATCCATTCCTTGGGGAACCACTATAAACACGTTTATGTTGTTTTGTATTCTTGAAAGCTAACTTAAAACTAAGTTACAACACACCTAAGCTTAAAGATAGTCATAAAAGACATATAAACTTATACACCACCTCTAGGTGTTTAGCTACATTTGAAAACATAAACTTTCACTAACTGCTAGACCACAGCTGTGACTATCCTCAGCTATCCTTCAAACTCTGCTATAACAGAACAGCAGGAAGACCTTGATAGCCTGTAGACCGCACCACCAGTATGTAAGCCCCCCCCCATCCCGGATCCCAAAACACGGCACGAAGGGGGAGTCTTATACCTGAAACAGCCGCCTTGCGGTAGCATTAGCACACGGGCTAACCTGTACCACAAGACGCCTATTCCGCCGGCTACAACAATACCAATAGAACATGCCAACTTAAACAAATATAATAAGCAAAAGAAGTCAAAATCCACACTAAGTAATAATGTCCAAATAAATCAATAAAGGAGAAGCTAAAACATGCTTCTACAGTATATCAGAGTACAGATAATCATTGCTCAAATGGGCTACATCAGAGTATCAAAATACTAACATCAGTAACCAACGATATCGAAGGCACCGTAACTTCAGGCCCTATCGTCCTGGACTGGCTGTCCTGCTGCGTAGTCTGCGACTGCTCTACCTGCTGCGTGACCTCCTAAAAAGAAGCGTAACAACCGTTAGTCGAAACGACAAAGTGGTTTCACATCCTCTCCCCCGGCGACTCCTCGGCACCGGGCGGGAAAAGGAACATGTGTACAATATATATACTAAGCATAAAAGGGTCCAAGCAGGTGACAATAAGGGAAGAGTAACAGTATCATAAACTAGCAAATATTGAGAGTAATAGTAGACTAGCAGGTATAAGAAACGACAGGAAAGTAACTTAACTTATAAGAATGCCCATACAAACTTATAAGTTAAGGATCAGGTTGCATAAAAGTAACTCATCGTATAAGAGTGCCCATACAAACTTATACAATGAGGATCTTGTTGTGCAATGTTATGAAACCCTATGTATGCTATGCAATGACTAACCCATGATCACACCCATGCAATTGCTATGTCGACACAGATTATAGTTCCCACTTTTCGAGCAGGTAGTTAACCTCTCAGGCATCAGCCGCCGTGGCCAGGCGGTGACAGTAGAACGAGCACTTCTACTACTAGGCGGGTATCCACACTACTTCACTTAGGCCTCCGTACGCCTCAATACTAAGAACACAACAGCGGAGCCTATGCATACTATGGCCCAGCAGGAGCCTCGGCTAGATGTGCACCGAGGAACAAGCCCCGAACTGGCCTTGTGTGACCCGGAAGGAGCCTTGTAGTGAGCATGAGGACCAAGCCCAACCGTTCACCTAGCATGGAAGGAGCCCCGGGACGTGAACACCGAGGACCAAGCCCAACCACCCAAAGTCTAACTGTCAACTCCTTTCGGTGTGACGACTGGCGAGCCCGTAGACCTGCCACACTATCCTTAACCCAGGATTACGACATCGCGTGTCGACTCACACCGCATGCAAATTCCATATTATCGTGGCATGGAAGGAGCCTCAGAAGTAAGGCACGAGGACCAATCCCAACCATCCACCTGGCACGGAAGGAGCCCCGCGACGTGAACACCGAGGACCAAGCCCAACCGTTCGTTTGCCTCATCTCAAGCTATCCAGTCTTGCGACAGTCAACACGCACTTACAACCTTTCACAATACTACCCGTAGGGAGACAACGCTCTAAGTATTGGACTACTAAACTCAGTCCATTGGTCAAACATACTCATGACCATAATTTATTCTTCCACATGACTTTCCAAATGATCCAACATAATACATATATGATGTGCATGTAATAATCTACCAATTTCTATCAAGTCATTCCGTTCAAGTAAACGTGCATCATAATTCGATTGTAAGAAATTTTTTTCCAACATGATATGACAATATATGCATCTAAAACAACTTACAAAATTCTATCAAGTCAATTCTTTCAATAAAGCTTGCTTCACAATTAGTTGTATGAAATCTGACTAACAAGATTCATCATTCATAGCATTATGGTGGTTAATCATGAAATATTTTATCAAAACCTCAAGCTATTTTGCAGCATCGATTTCACCAAACCCAAATCCGTATTATATAAAACCAATAATTTTAAGTGCAGATTAATCTGGACAGCAACTTCGACCGGAGATTCCTGAGGCTACGAAAATCCGATGAAGTCATGTAACCCCTCGATGGAAAGGTCTTTCTGTGGGCTACAACTTTCGTATTCAGACCTCAACACAGATTTGAAAATATACTATTTGAAATCATACTTGAAGCCCGCTGCGTACATAACACAATTTCTGCATGCAGGATTTATCGAACACCATTTTCGTTCAGACTTTCCCGTGGCTACATACGTCTCCTGATGTCGTGCTGACACTCGTTGGAATGGTATTTTCAAGGGCTTCAACTTTCGTGTTTAGCGAAAAGCCCAGATCTGGCCATGTCACATCTAACAATGGCCACGAAGTTCGCTGCGCGCAGTGTTAAATTTTCTAAACGTGGTCAGCAAGATAGCCCAAACGCCAAATTAATATCTTCGGAACTACCCAGTTCGCACGTTGAACCAGCGAAAACCAAGGAAGAGAGGTAAATTCCAACAAACAATGGAGGCACAAGCAGGTCTATTAACATTCACTTCTTTACAATCCGAGGCATACATAGCGAGACATGATTTCGCTAGTATAACAGCTGTAAACAAAAAGCACCATAAAACAAGCCGGGCGGACAGCACCGGAGTCCGCCGAGACCGCGAGGTCGCCGAGGTCGCCGAGACCGCTGAGCTCGCCCAAGCTATGCTGCAATCCGCCGAATAGACATGGAGTCCGCCGAAGCCGCGGGGCCGCGCGGACACATCGTTATTCGCCTCCTGCTAAACCTGAACTGAGGAACACCCCCTACTCGCCTGAAACCGGCGGACAGGTTAATGAAGCTGGCAAAGTTGAAACAAAACTGACAAGTCGCAGAGCGACCTCCTACTGAGTCCGCAGAGACCGCACACTTCCAAGCACTTGACCGAAGTCACAGCCAAACTCCTGGCTCTTTGAAGCTATCCGCGCGACCTGCACACAGCAAACCGTCAGCCTGAAACAATCCGCGCGGACTGACAAACACAGACCGCAGCTCCTTGCACACCCCAACTTACTGTTCACTCAAGTTACTTAGGTTACTGTAGATGTGCCAGGGGGGTCCTATTTATAGGCAGGGTGAGGAGTGTGGTCACCGCCCAAGAGATAGCGACACCGCCCCAGCCCGCGCGATAGCAAACCTCCGTCCGCTGAGTCCGCAAGGACTTAGCCGGATACCAAGGAAAACCGCCAGGAGCAAGGCAACCATTGACGAACTCCCTCCAGTCCGCCCAAGCGATGCGGACAAGGCATCAGCCCGCAAAGCTCCAACCACTGCAGGACAGCAACCCCCTTCAATGGCAGTTCGCACCAACCTGAGGCAGTCCGCAAGACTCACACCTCAATCCGCCATAAGTCCACGACCAAAGGCAGACAGCAATAGTCCGCCCGGTCACAGCGGACTTGGCGGATACGGTGGACACCATGAACTTGACACAAAGTGTGACCAAGTCCAAAACCATCAAGGGCCAATGCGAACATGGCGGACACGAACTCTCGTCCGCCAAACACCCTAGCACAAACCGCCATGAGTCCCCGAGCTCCTCGCACTTGTCCAACGCAGCAGATTCCTCCCGGACTCCAAACACCAGTCCGCCAACCGGTCTCCACAGCAAAGCACCTGCTGTGTCACCAGAACTTGACAAGGCCTCAGCCAAGCTCTAAGCCCAGTCCCGCAACAGCCAATACCGGGACAACATCA
>CM077162.1:146924025-147190642 GCA_039583875.1 Platanthera guangdongensis
TTTGCGAATCCAAATTGCCAAGACACGGGTTTCTTCAAACCAAGGACACACGAAGCAATGTCTTCCATGGTTCTATTGACCCTCTCGGTATGCCCATCCATTTGCGGATGGAAGGCTTGTGCTGAACTTCAACTTAGTTCCCAACATTTGCTGCACCAGCCTCCAATCATTGGACGTGAACCGCCCATCTCGGTCACTCACGATGCTGCGGGGCACACCATGAAGCCCGTACTATGTTATCCACATAAAGCTTTGCCAGCTTCTCCACCGGATCATCTTCCTATGCGGAATAAAATGCGACACCTTCGTTAATCGATCAACAACCACCCAAATGGCGTCGTTCCCCTTTTGTGACCTTGGCAAACCGTGCACAAAGTCCATAGAGATGTCGTCGAATTTTCCACTCCGGAATAGCAAGGACTTAAGAAATCCTCCCGGCTTTTGGCACTCCGCCTTTACCAAGGCGCAGGTTTGGCACTTCGCTACGTATAGCGCCACATCCTTCTTTAAACCCGGCCACCAAAATAGTTTCTTCACATCACGGTACATCTTCGTGCTCCCCGGGTGAATCGAGTACTTGGTATGTGCGCCTCGTACAACAACTCCACCCGTAAATTGCCCACACTTGGGACGCACAGGCGACCGTCTTTCCAAAGCAATCCGTCCTCCACGACGAATTGGGAATTTGACCCATCCAGAGCCTCTACCATGAACTTCTTCATTTGAGCATCCATATCCAAAGCCTGCCGAATCCGATCAGCCAGGTCATATTGGACTTCAGTCCAATTCAGAACTGCTTCAGCACTTGATTGTCTATCCACACAAACAATCTCCAGCGCATCCAACTCCCGCACCAACCGCTCATCATGCACCGATAGCCAATTGGCTTGAGTTGGGGCTCGGCGACTCAACGCGTCCGCAACCGCATTCCCTTTGCCAGGCACGTAGTGGATCTTGAATGTATAGTCCCCCAAGAACTCCATCCATCAACGCTGCCGCATATTCAGATCTTTCTGATCTATCAAATATTTCAGGCTCTTATGATCGGTGTAGAT
Source organism: Platanthera guangdongensis (assembly GCA_039583875.1). NCBI lineage: Eukaryota > Viridiplantae > Streptophyta > Magnoliopsida > Asparagales > Orchidaceae > Platanthera > Platanthera guangdongensis. The sequence goes on from CM077162.1 coordinate 146,925,081, forward strand.
ATCAATCTTCACACCGTACAAATAGTGCCTCCACAGCTTCAAAGCAAAAATCACGGCCGCTAACACCAAGTCATGGACCGGATAATTCCTCTCGTGCACTTTTAGCTGTCTCGAGCCATAAGCTATCACGCTTCCGTGCTGCAGTAGCACGCAACCCAAACCGCTGCCCGAAGCGTCACTATATATCTCATAGCCTTCGGTTCCACATGGCGAACTCAGCACAGGCGCCGTGGTCAACCGACACTTCAACTCCTCGAAAGCTCGCGCGCACTCCGGCGTCCAAACGAACTTATGCTCCTTCCTCGTCAATGTAGTGAGAGGTAACGCTATCCGCGAGAAGTTCTCTACGAAGCGCCTATAATAGCCGGCAAGCCCCAGAAAACTCCGGACTTCCGCTACAATAGCGAGCTCAGGCCACTCCCGTATCGCAACAATCTTCGCCGTATCCACAGCAATACCCTCTCCACTTACTATATGCCCGAGGAACGCCACTGAGGATAGCCAAAACTCGCACTTCGAGAACTTGGCATACAACTGATTTCTCCTTAGCATCTCCAACACCCAATGAAGATGCTTGAAGTGATCTTCCTCACTTTGCGAGTACACCAAAATATCGTCGATGAAGACGATCACAAAATGGTCCAAGTACTCCCTGAACGTCCTGTTCATCAAATCCATGAATACTGACGGCGCATTAGTCAGCCCAAATGGCATGACCGTAAACTCATAATGCCCGTATCTCGTACTAAACGCTGTCTTCGGGATATCACTCTCCCTTATTCGCAGCTGATAGTACCCAGCCTTGAGATCTAACTTCGAGTACACCGTCGACCCGACTAACTGATCAAAGAGATCATCAATCCGGGGGATCGGGTACTTGTTCTTCTCAGTCAGCTTGTTGAGCTCCCGATAATCAATACATAGCCTCAAGCTTCCGTCCTTCTTCTTAATAAAGAGGACCAGTGCGCTCCAAGGCGAAGAACTCGGGCGCACATATCCTTGCTCCAGCAACTCTTGCAGTTGAACTTTCAGCTCCGCCATTTCCTTAGGCGCTAGCCGATACGGAGATCGTGACACAGGCTTTGCACCTGGCACTAGCTCGATCGTAAAATCTATCTCCCGCTGAGGCGGGGCTCCAGGAAGATCTGCGGGGAACACATCAGGGTATTCCGATACCACTGAAATACAATCCAACGCGGGCTTCGGCTTTGCAACCTCCACAAGTGTAAAGAAGTAGTTCTGCTCCAGCACGAACCGCCTTCACCACCTGAAGAGCAGACATCAACGTCTTGCTCGACCCCTTTAAGCCCGTAAACGTCGTCTCACGACTCACTCCCAGCTTAACTTCCTTGCTACCACAGTCTATATGGGCATGCTGCTCCGAGAGCCAGTCCATGCCAAATATGACGTCGAACTCCACTAACGGAAGTAAAGACGCCCGCAGGTCGAACTCCTGCTCCCCAATACGAACCTTAACATCGCAGAGCCTATCCGCTCGCATCGAACACCCATTGGGCAACAACACATCCAACTTATCCTTCGCCATCGAAGAAGGGACTCCGATGCGTGATATAAATCCTTCGGACAAGAAGGAGTGTGAAGCTCCCGTATCGAAAAGTGCTCGTGCCGGATTTTCACAAATCAATATAAATCCTAAACAAGTAGTGGTAAGGTAACATGTGCATAACAAGTATTTAACGAAATTGACTTGCTATAAATTAAACCGTACATGTCACCACATCAGCTTGTTTAATGGCCTCCTGTTGGCCAAGATTGTAGACCCTTGGTTGGGCCGGAGCATAGTGGGATGCGGTCGACTCCACCGCCTTTCCCTTCTCTTCATAGGTAGCTCCCGGCTTTCTCTCGGACTTAGGACGTCCGCTCCAACAATCATGGGCAAAATGCCCCGTCTTGCCACAAGTAAAACACGCACCCGGGGTCTGACCCGTAGTCGCCCCAGAAGCGCCAGAAGGAGCTGGACCCGAAGTCCTATGCTTCTTGAAAGCCCTCCGATAGCCGGACTTTGAAGTAGTCGGCACTTTAAATTCAGATTTTCTATCTCCCAAGCCTTTCTTCGCTTGCACATTCTTCATGTCCTTCTCCAAGGACCGGGCAGTATTGACCAAGGTTAAGAAACCCTGCGTCATCGGCCCCGAGAGTAGTAATCGCAACTCATCTCTCAATCCTTCATAGAAACGATTAGTCTTGCGCTCCTCATCCATGATGGTGGAGCTAGCATAACGACTCAGATGAGTAAACTCGTGGAGATATTCATCCACGCTCCTCTCACCATGCACCAACCTCAGGAACTCATTCTCCATTGAAATCCTCTGAGTAGAAGGGAGGTATCTTGCTAAGAACAATTCCGAGAACTCTTCCATCGGAACGTCTATCAGTTGTCTACCTCTCAAATGATGCAGCTCCAATCCTTCCCACCACATCCTCTCTTCACCGTCCAAAAGGAACGTAGCGATGGTGGTCATTTGCCACTCCTCCGTCTCCGTCGCTGTCATGACTCTCTTCACCCTAGAGAGCCAGTCTTCAGCCTGAGATGGGGTTCCCAACCCCGAGAATAACGGAGGGTTAAAGCTCATTACATGCTTTAGCTGCCTCTCAGTTGCCCTCCTTGGCACTACCGGTTCTACAACCACTTGATCCACCCTCCTTGGCTCAGCCTCTTGCAGAGGTTCTTGCTCCATCACAGGAGCGGGCTGCTGCGCTTGCCTTCCAGGCTGCGCATTTATCACGGCCAACACCGCTTCAGCCACCAATCGAATATTCTCAGCCGACAGAGGTGTTGCAGGAGCAACATCCGGTGCACTACTAGCCTCAGAAACTCGGCGTTCTGACGGCCCAACACCACTTCTGGTCACCTATAGTGGTACAAAACACCGTTAAGCGACCACATAAATTGCAAACAACAATTATAGGAACACGCAGGTTCCTCAAACACGAGTATTTTCATTCCTAAGTGGACATTCATGGGTTCTTTTTACTATTATAACGATGATGCACACAATGTGCTCACCACCCCTTAAAAAGAATTCGCCCACGAATTCACTTTAAGCCCGACCAAAACCAGTAGTCTGATACCAAATTGTAACACCCCCTATCTGTCGCATAGCATATAGCAGTAGGTCCGGCCGGGGCCCAACGCCATATACCACAGACAGACCGGGTGGTTACTTATGGAAACCATCCAACCAATCTCAACGTCCTACACAGAGCATTCTAGCGGAAGCAGTTTATATAAACGTTGTAAACAAAGAACCCAGCATTAGAGTACGAATGTCCACTAGTATGAAACAGGAATGTTATTACAAAATACTCAAAACAAGCCTTAAGGCCTTACAAAATGTTTCACTTGAATATTACATGATTTACAAACCACGGCACGCAGGCCGGTCATACATGAATAAAACAGTAAACACTTCCATTTGGGCCTTCGAGGGCCGGCTTCGCAAAAAGGGCTTTAGCCCGCTATTGACCGCTTGGTCCAGCTGCACCTGCAAGCAACAAACCACCGCACGGTGGCAAAACAAGGCAACGGTCAGCAATGCTGACCAAATTATAACGATCCCGCCCCCAACTCGGGGCGGCGATGCTCCTTCCCTACATTTCATTAGCATAAGCGAGCAATGTATATCAATAGCCATTTCAACACAGACGTTGGCTCGCACGGCCACACGCCCCATGCACTCAGGGCACATTCTCGGTGAACCGGTCGATGTCACGTCAATTAAAGCCATTAACATTCCGGACTCACCACCGCCACTTAGACGGCCAAACCTATGAGCAATTTGTCTTCTTGGCCTGGGTCACGACAATTTAAGCCATTGACCGCCGAAGACTCACATCTATGCCAACGGCAAGTGCCACGTAACCTTAGGTCTCTTTAACCGAACGACATAAAGCGGGTACGGTTCCATCTAACCCGTGCTCACATCGCAACGACAATTTAAGCCATTTGCGCGAGTCAAACTTTCACCGAGTCCCATTCTATCACAAGTCACATAACCCGGTTATGTTCAAGTTGGCTCTCAGGCCACCAAGTTGGCAAGATCTTGTATCCGCCCAGTTTTTCGGGTGCACCTTTGGGTTAGTCCCCAAGGCTCCCTGCTGCAATCTACCGCATAGAAAACCCGAAAAACAACCAATAGCACAGAGTCTTCTCCGGCCTTATGCAATGCAACATCACCGATCCAGACTAACATGTCCGGGTAGGCTTCACACATCATGCCTATGTCCGTTCTCACATACGGACTCTAAACAACGGGTACTTTACATATCTACCCGAAGGAACGCCTCCAACTCTCCGCAAACTCGCGAGAGCGGGCTTCCTATGCTAGGAAAGAGAGCTATTCGTGCTCAAGATGAGGATCGTTACCCTTGAGTTCCTCTTTGGCGCCATTGAAAAGTAATCGGATGGAAATCACCGCACTAGCGTTGCCTCCGTGGATCCGGAGTCGGCTTGCGATTCGGAGCTCCGAAGCTCCTCCAATGGCGGATCTATCTCCTTCTTCTTCCCTTAGCTCTCCTCTCTCTCCAAGGATTTAGAAAGAGAACAAGTGAAGAAAAGTAAGGGTTTTCTAAGTCAAAACCCGGGTATATCCCTTCAGGAACAACCCCCAGCCGTTGGATCTTCAGTCAAAGAAATGAACGGCTTAGATTCGGGACTGAAATGCCCAATCTGGGCCGAACACGTCCTGGCACACGCCCGTGTCCAGGGCCGTGTGCCGCATTCGCCGTCAAAATCGAATCACCTGGAACCTCACACGGGTATCGAACATGCCCGTGTTCGAGCTGACACGCCCGTGTTCCACCTCACACGGCCGTGTGGCCGGCCGTGTACCCCATGATTTTTCCCCATTTTCAACCCGAGCACTGCACGGGTTCTAGGACACGCCCGTGTCCTTGCCCGTGTCACATTGACACGCCTGGACCCCAGGCCGTGTACACGGGACACTTCGTCGAGGGAAGATCGACGACTTGATGACACGGCCTTGGACACGCCCGTGTCCTAGGCCGTGTGCCTTGTCTCGACGATCGTCGAGTGAATCTCTACGACTCCCCGGGACGATCGTCGACACGGGTCGACACGCCCTGCGACACGCCCGTGTCGCAGGCCGTGTGCCCATTCTCGACGAATCGTCGAGAATATCTCGACGACTCACGGCTAAGTGTCGACACGGGTCGATACGCCCTGCGACACGCCTGTGTCGTAGGCCGTGTGCCCACTCTCTACGAATCGTCGAGACAATCTCGACGACTTCGCGGCTAAGTGTCGACACGGCTCGACACGCCCGTGTCCCAGGCCGTGTGCCTGCTGCCAGAACCCAAACTGGCCCAAAACGTCCCCCCTTCGCTCCTTTGAGTTTCGGGGCGTTACATGCCTCCATCGACACAGCCCTGAAAACAACCTGAGAACTACACGGGTACTGGACACGCCCGTGTCCTTACCCGTGTCTACCTCAACACACCTGGGCTCCAGGCCGTGTTCATGCCTCGACACCCGACACGGCCTTGGACAGGCCCGTGTCCTAGGCCGTGTGCCTTGTCTCAACACCTCGTCGAGCGATGTCTCGACACTTCGTCGAGCGAAGTTCGTCGACTGACTGACACGGCCTTGGACATGCCCGTGTCCTAGGCCGTGTGCCTTGTCTCAACACTTCATCGAGCGAAGTTCGTTGACTGACTGACACGGCCTCGGACACGCCCGTGTCCTAGGCCGTGTTCCTTGTCTCGACACTTCGTCGAGAGATGTCTCGACACTTCGTCGAGCGAAGTTCGTCGACTGACTGACACGGACTTGGACACGCCCGTGCCCTAGGCTGTGTGCCTTGTCTCGAGACTTCGTCGAGCAAAAATCGTCGACTTCCCGGACCGATAGTCGACACGGGCTCGACACGCCCGGGGACACACCCGTGTCCCAGGCCGTGTGCCCCCTGCCAGAAACCAAAATTTCCAAAAATTTAGGCCAGAAACGCTGGTCGTTCCTCTACAAATTTTGGGGCGTTATAGTTAGACCACCCTTCTTAGGAACGATTTGGACAGGACTAACCCATGAACTATCCGAAATAGGGTATTTATTACCAGCATCTAACAAGTTAACAATCTCCGCCTTGACTACCTCTTTCATATTCGGGTTTAGCCTACGTTGCGGTTGAATAGAAGATTTATAGTTTTCTTCCAAAAGGATTTTGTGAGTGCAAAAACTAGGATTAATACCCTTTATGTCAGATATTTGCCATGCTATTGTACCTTTACATTTCTTCAATACAGTTATTAATTTATCTGTTTCAGTATTAGACAGATTAGATGAAATAATAACTGAATAAGAAGAATTAGTTCCTAAGAATGCATACTCAAGATGATCCGATAATTTTTTAAGTTCTACTATTGGTAGATTCTTAGTATTATTCTTAAGAGCTACATGATCTCCTTGAGTAATCAAACTATATTCGGTCGTTCTATTCATCGCCACACTATTATCTAGAAAAAATAAATGTTCAACTATATCTTTATTTTTCTTTTTCTTCTAAATAGCAGTTTGTAATGCAAATTTCTAAAGGATCTTTACAATAAAAATTGGAATTTATAGAAGGCATAACATTATCAATACCATGAGAAAAATAGCAATAATCATCATTATCTAACGATTGTTTCATAGTATTGCCAATTTGAAAAGTGATTTCATCTTCTCCTACTCGCAAAACTAATTTACAATCAAAAACATCAATAAGCGCTCTAGAAGTGGCTAAAAATGGACGACCTAATATAAGTGGTACTTTAATATTTTCATTCATATCTAGAATAACAAAATCAGCAGGAAATATAAACTTATCTAGCTTAACCAATACATCTTCCACTATTCCTCTAGGATACTTAACCGATCGATCTGCTAGTTGAATACTCACTCTAGTTGGGCTAAGTTCTCCTAGACCTAGTTTCAAATATAGTTTATAAGGCATTAAATTTATACTTGCTCCTAAATCCGCTAGAGCTTTATTTACTTGCAAATCTCCGATTAAACATGGAATTGAGAATGAACTGGGATCCTTAATTTTTTGTGGTAATTTATTTTGCAAAATAGCAGACCATTCTTCACTAAGTGTTACTAAAGATAATTCCTATATTTTCCTTTTATTTGAAATTAAATCCTTAAGAAATTTTGCATACTTAGGCATTTGAATAATTTCAGAAAAAGGTAAATTGACATGTAATTGTTTAAACATAGATAGAAATTTACCATACTGCGCATCCATGCGCTCCTTGTTAAGCTTTGTTGGGTATGGTACTGCTGGTTGATACTCCACCGGTTGCACGTTCATGTCACTTGGTCCTTCGCCGCTAGACTCCACTTGGGGCGCTTCCTTCATAATCCTTGGGTCTTGTAAGTCCTTTCCGCTCCTCAATTGAATGGCTTTTGCATGCTCCCTAGGATTTGTCTCAGTATTTCCTGGAAGTGTCCGTTGTTGTCTTTCAGAAACCATCCTTGCAAGATGTCCAATCTGATTCTCCAAATTCCAAATCGAGCCCTCTTGATTCCGAAAGGCTACATCGGTAGTTTACATGAACTTAGTGAGCACATCTTCCAATGTAGGCTTCCTTGGTTACGGTTGTTGTTGTTGTTGTCCAAACATGGGTTGCTTCCCTTGATTGCCTTGTCCTCCCCAAGAGAAATTGGGGTGGTTCCTCCATCCAGGATTGTATGTAGAACTATATGGGTTTTTCGCTTGATTGAAAGGAGGTCTAATATTGTTACCCATATAGTCAACATGCTCTTGTACTGAAGGTTCACAACTAGGCATTCTACTATATGAAGAGTCCCATTGTTGAGGTTCCATGGAGGGTGATGCTAAGGCAAGGTTGTCCATATTTTGGTGAACCTTCTCCACTTGAATGGCTAAGGCGGTGACAACATCCACTTCATAAATTCCTGCGGGCTTGCTAGGCTTTTGTCTTACGGTAGTCCATTGATAGTTGTTCATCGCCATGTCTTCTATCAACTGCTGAGCCGCTTCAGGTATCTTGTTGTTCAAGGTGCCTCCACTAGCTGCATCAATCATCTGTTTAGTGGCTGGATTTAGACCATTGTAGAAGGTCCGAATCTGAAGCCATGAAGGTAGAGCATGGTGGGGACATCTCCTCAAAAGGTCCTTGAATCGTTCCCATGTGTCATACAACGATTCAGATTCCAATTGCATGAACGTAGAGATGTCATTCATTAGCTTTGCAGTCTTTGCCGGTGGGAAATACTTCATCAGAAACTTCTCAACCATCATGTCCCAAGTAGTGATCGACCCTCTAGGTAGTGAGTTCAACCACTGCTTCGCCTTATGCCTTAGAGAGAATGGAAACAATCTCAATCGAATGGCATCGTTGGAAATACCATTGATCTTGAATGTATCACATATCTCCAGGAATCCGGCCAAGTGGGTGTTAGGATCTTCATCTTGCAAACCATCATACTGGACATACTGTTGAACCATCTGTATGACACTATGCTTCAATTCGAAGTTATTGGTGACTATTGGTGGTCTAACGATACTTGACCCAGTTCCTTGGAGGTTAGGTTTAGCAAAGTCAGACATAGTTTGCTTATTATGGTTGGCCATGGTATACAAATTTTTCGGATGATTCTCTCCTTGGTTAACTGTTTCTTCTTCAACTAGTTCGTCTAAAATATCTGTGGTATTAACTCCCACGTCCCTTTGGTTTGTGTTATGGATAATTCGCTCTGGGTCAGGATGAAATGGTGCTAACCCAGAATTTCTGCCCCTTGTCATAGACTAACAGACTACAAAACAAAGATTAAGTGATATAATTATTCCATAACTAATTTACAATTATATATTAATAAACAAAAATTGGTAGATTAATAAAGTTCAGGCTTTCAAAATAATGAAATCGAGTCCCCGACAACGGCACCAAAAACTTGATGATTTCCTTTGCTAACAAGTAACAACTTAATGTGATTTCATTCTAGATTCTAGTATAACTGTGTAGATGGGCATAAGCTAGATTGAATTAACTTTCAGGCAAGTGCACCTATCAATCATAGTACAGGAGAAATCTACATCTCGTGTCGTATTCCACAGGGTCGTTTCAAGTACTCGTACTCAGCCTCACTCTATTATCATACCTATAAGTAAAATTGATATCTAAACTAGATTGACCTAACTATAACTATTTGGATAATTCAATATTGGAGAAGTAAATATGGTAAAAAGCAGGAAGCTTATGAGTTTTTACATGAACAAACTCATTTATTAACTCAATTCTAAGTAATCATGAAAAAATAAAACTATCAAATTCATTGTAATGTAAAGGTTAACGTTCATCAAATTCTCTCTCGAGTAATTCCAATCCTAAACCTAAGTTAGTAAATTTTCTCTCGAACAATTTACAACACTCAAGTTCGCATTAAGTAAAGCACCCTAATTACTACATAAATTTATGAAACCTTATCTCTAAAACACCATGAATCCATTTACTCATATTCCAATTTTCCAAACAACATATCTCTCGATCATGGAGTTTGATTCACAAATAGAGTTAACACCTCAATATGGAGATGCAAATATCATCACAAACAGCCAATTTCTCAATCTATAAATTTGCAAATTATGTAAAGCAAAGAAGCAATCCATAATGGAAATGAAACCCTTTGTTTGTAAGCCTAAATACGAATAAAATACCACGAATTTGATGTAAACAAAGCGATACATGATTACTAAATCGTTCAAATATAAGTTCATGCAAATTAAAAAATAAACAATGTTGAATCACCAAGAGAAAGGAAAGATTAAAAGGGATTAATGAAAAATTAAATGCATACAAAATACCCTTCAAATCCTCCTTCTCTTGGATGCTCCACTTCGTGCTCCAGAAGTTCTCCGATTCCAAAATGATCCAAAAGTTTTTCTCTAATTTTTCTACAGGAATTATATAGTCCCTTTGCAAACAGGTCAGACACGGGTTCCAACACGGCCGTGTGTTAGGCCGTGTTGACAGTTCCTAGGCGGTTCCACACGAATAGGCGTGTCTGGTAGTGGGCCGTGTCAGATGACACGGGTACTGACACGGCCGTGTTGTTCTTCACATTCTTCAGACACGGGTTGGTCGGCAGTCGTGTTCAAATTTAACACGGGTAGTCACACGGGCGTGTTCCTACCCGTGTGAGTTTCTGTCTCCTGCGTCCAATTTCTTCAGCTCTAGGGCATATAGGACACGTGTATTAACATGGCCGTGTGTCCACCCATGTGCGCCAAAGTTTTGTCCTGTCATCAGCCATGTTGACTCCGTGAACTCCTCTGTTTGCTCCAAGACTTTTAGTTCCATTGGTTGGCATTACCTGCATTAGAAAAATGAAAGAATAATTATATAGCTTAATACAAGGAGTAACCAAAAATCCTAACTGTGCTCTCCTATTCATGATAAAACAATTTCTCAACTAATCTTGTGAAATTACTACACAAGGAGGCAGAAAATAGTGGACATGATTACAATTATGATAGTAAAAGGCCTATCATAATCGCACTCATCAGTCGATAAATTCCTTACTCAATTCGACATTCAGGCAGTTTCTAATTCCAGAAGGTAGAATGATTACTAAAGCCTAATTACATCCGTTACAACTCTGATATTTAATGTTAAATATTCTAAATGAATATATCCATTTCAGGCATCATTAAATATGGATTTATCACAGAGTTTAATTCTAATTTATTACCCAGAGCAGTTACAATTCTCAGAGATTCTTCAGGCATTTAAGAATGATTTTAATTCAAATATTCTTCTCAAAGATTATATATTCAGATTATTGCTGCTTCAAAGGGTTAGAGACACTGTTACATATTTAAGGGTAACTGACTTACTGACTCAGAGACACAAAGATAAAAAAAATAGATACCTTCATTCTGCTTCAGACTCTCCAAGAGACATCAAAATTTCATATCTGTTTGAAAATTCTACTGGAGAGAAGTAACACTCAAGAAGGCCTACACCTTGAAGAAAAGCTCTTGTCCCTTGATCACAAATTTTACTCAACTCAGGGGGAGCATTTTGCAACATCAATCATCTTAGTCTTCTCAGAGATCCATGAAAGAGAAGACAACATCTAAACTTCTTTACTATACAGGGTTATAAATCCCTTCAAAAGTTAACCTCTTGGTTCCTAAGTCACCTGATCAAAAGACTTATGTTTTGTTTTTGGGCACCTGATCAAAAGCACAAAGGGTTGCTAGATCTTCCTTAGAAAATAGATATTCTGGTGGCAAAGCACCTGATAAAAAACCTAGAGTGGATTCCTACCAGGGTGGTAGAAGTGTAGACGTACCCAGATTTATTGGGGACTACTATAAAATTCCTTGTGTCGTCTGTGTTTGATGCGTTTCCTTTTATTTGTGTGCTGTGACTTTTAATTTGTATATATATATATATCACTTAATTTTCTAAACTACTCTAAAAATAAATCAAAGTTTTAATATACACTATTCACCTCCTTTAGTGTAAAATAGATCTATCCCTCACTTCCACTCAGTGATCAAAAGATCGCCTACCTAAGACTTGAACACAAGTCCTACAACTCAGGCTATGGAGGTTAGCCCTAAAAGTCTTGTTTTCAAGGCTAGCTAAACACCTAGAGGGGGGGGGGGGTGAATACGTTTTTGTCTCTATTTCAATCTTCTTACTTGTTTGCCGATTTTTGTGCTTAGTGATTAGGTTAGTTTTAGCTATCAAGAACAATCACAGACGAAACAACAATTTTATAGTGGTTCCCCAATCTTGGGTACATCCACTGTCCCTTTGCGCCTTGCTAACAGTGTATTAGACTAGGCTCTCCCCCAATACTCAGCTCCTTAAGAGCTTACAACACAGATCTCACAGGACCTCACAGGTCACACAGACCTACCACTTAAGCACTAAGCCAAACCACATGTCACAAAGACCTTTCACTCGGCACTAATCCAAACCACAGGTCACAGAGACCTTAACCTTTATAACACAGGATTACAACTTCAGACTCACAAAGAATATATATAGAAGAAATAAAAGGTGATTTGATTAGACACCAGAGCAAGAACTCTGTGTCTACTTCTTTCTCGACTGAGCAGATATCAGCCCAAGCTTTTGTTGTTGAATATAATGAAGTCGGTAATTGAATCTTTCTTCAAACAATTATCGTTTCTTTGTAGAGCTTGTTGATCTGCTTCCTCAGAATTGATTTTGAACCTGCTGTTGCGGATGGTGATTGCTTCATCTATCTATTTCCTCAGCTAAGTTTTCTGTGCAGAACAAATTCTCCAGGATCGACAAGAAAGGTGAGGAAGAAGATTGAAGTTCGGCCGCACTTTCGTTTTAAGAAAACCTAGACAAGGATTTGATTATTTGCTCTGGCCGATTTGCTTCTTTTATTCTCCGATGGCCAATCGAGTTGTGGGCTCACCACCAGGATTGATGGCTGAGATTTAGCCATTCAACACATTCTTTCCATTTACTCTTGATTCAACAGCACTTTGCTGTTTGTGGGCCCCCTCATTTAAAGATGAAAATATTTCTTTCCAAGTGCAGAGGATGATGAAAGCTGGTCGCCAGCTCCTCTGGAAGCATTCCCGCAACATTTGAATTTTTGTTGAGTTTTTGACTTTGCTAACGTCATCATGACTTTGGACTTATACAAAATTCAAAAATCAGAAGCAAAGGCGTTGAGTGAATGAACATCACTCAATGCCAAAAGACTTCGACGAACACAGAACTCAGTTCGACGAACTCAAAGTTCAGCTCGATGAAAAATGAAAGATTATTTCGATGAACTTAGAGCTCAATTCGACAAACTCAGAGCTCAGCTTGATGAAAAGTGAAAGCTTAGTTCGGCGAACATAGAGTTCAGTTCGACAAACTTAGAGCTCAGCTCTACAAAAAGTGAAAGCTCAGTTCTACGAATTTAGAGCTCAGTTCGACGAACGCAGATGTTGGAACCAGCTTTTTGATCCCTCCTAACGTTCGAAACAGGGTGCAGCCCACACTTACTCCCCCTGCGCTACCCTCCTGACAAGAGTCGGAGACCTGAAATCAGACCGAGGGGGCTCAGCTCGGAGGTCCCACCTCTTACCCGGAAGAACTGAAGGTCTTCCCCTCCCTAGCCAGTGCTGAGCTAGGTGCCTGTGAGGAAGATAGTGGAAAGGTTCAACCCCTCTCAGGCACCTTTACCGGTCTATTTATAGGCCTCTGAATCTGATCTGCAAATAACACTTCTGAATCATCCTGAAAAGACCAAAACACCATGTGCTGGGTCTGCCAACAGTCAAACTCTGCTGTTCTGGAGAGCTATATGCAGACCTCCAGGGGTAAAAATGTAAAATTACCTGGGTCATAAAGGTAAAACCCCCCTTGGGGGTAAAAAGGTAAAGACACCTCTTTTCACATGTGGCGAGTGGGGAAAGATCCGTCAGGCCTAAAGAGGTCTCGCCTGGTGAGCCATCTCGCCCCACCAGGAGGTCTCGCCTAAAGAGGTCTCGCCTATCTCCGTGGGCTATCCATACCTCTCGCCTCTTGCAGGTGGGCCTCCTCCCATCTCGCCAGTCCTCCTTCCTTGCTTGCTGGGTCACCTCTCGCGAGCCCAAGGTTGTACACAATCCCCGCTCTTTTCGAGGTTGCCCTAACCTCGGAAAGATAGTCCAACCGTGGCTCGCGATGTTAGGATTCCTTTATGAGAATCTTTGGTGTGTCCCCCCCCCCCTACGGGGCCTATAAATATGAGACCCCAGCCTTTATTTGGGACCATTTAGCCTTCGTTTCTCCCTCCTTCGGAATGTCTCACAGTCAAAGTTTCCGCGAGCGTCTCGCGATTGTGCGAAGGCGAAACAAAGCCAACACGGACGCCCTCTTCCCGGATCTGGGGCGTACTCCCCCCTTAGCCTCTCCGCCCTCTTCCCGGATCTGGGGCGTACTCCCCCCTTAGCCTCTCCGCCCTCTCGCCTAAAAAGGACGAAAGCTGCCTGCCCCCCTCTCTCGGCGGGTGCAACCTCCTCTGCCCCTTCAACAGACAACCCATTTGCTTCTTCCGGAGAGAAGCAGGTAATCACATTACTCTTTCCCTTCTCTGGTCTCACCTGCTGACTACGCTTTTTCAGGGACGTTTTGCTGATTCGCCTGTGCCTGCCAATCCTACCGATAATATAAACCAAGTTCCTCAGCGAACTGACTCGCCCAAGGCGGCCTCCCCACCCCCCTCACGGAGAGAAAACCTCTCGCGAGTTGTGGGGAACCCTCGCATCCCCAGTAGGATCTCTTCCCTTCTCACCTTTCTGTTGATTCGCCTTCTTTTATCCGACTCGCGCGGGCTCATCCTTGCTTGTGATCTCTCGCTATTTCCGCAGGCGTCCAATTTGATTCCGATACTGAAGAAGCTCCCGCGTCTCCCCCCTCTCGCCTCTTCCTCATCCTGGCGAGATCGAGGACTACTTGGGTGATCCCATGGACCCCCTGGAATTGAAGCGGAATACAGCCAGGATGTTTCGTAAATATACGCACATAATCCGCGAGATGGAGCTGGAGAATCAAGCCTCCGACCGGCGCATGGAGTGGATAGAAGCAGATTATCACCGCCTTTCCGCCAGGATGGAAGCGGACGGGGTGCTAGACGGGACCGACCCCCAAGCCATCTTAAACGAGACGGACGAACATCTTCGTCTCGCGCGCCGCGGCGTGATCGCTGCTCACGCCTTTCACCTTCCTGGCCGCCCTCCATGCGCGGGAGGTAAAGATGGCCGCTGGCAGTGGGTGCGGAACTAAACTCTCGCAGTCCCATCTCGCCCACTCCAGGTCCTCCTTATATTTTTGTCAATTTAGCTGTTTGATTATTGACGCGTTGTATAAAACGTATTTGGGCGAGATGTTCCCTTCTGCGGGACGATATATTTTAAACTTTTGGTACTGTATTGGTCATATCATGCCGTCTTTTCATCTGTCATGATTAGCTATTATTCTATTAGTCCTATAATGATGGCTTGCCTCGAAAAGATTGCTGCGGCGCCCCCGCCTCTTGAGTTCCAGAGAGAGAGTGAGATAGAGAGAGGGAGAGAGACGAAACGTCGGGGTGTCTCCTCATTTCCCGCCGCCTGACTTTCCCGCTTAATCCCCTCTCTCCATTATCCCTTATAAATATCTCCAACCCAGGCCTCTCTACTTTGTTACTCTAAGCTGTTTCTTTGACAGCGGCTCCCGTCTCTCACCCCATCTCGCGTCCCTCTCTCTCTTAACCGTCCACTCCTTCTTTTGCCGCTTTCTCGCCCGCCATGGGAAAGAAAAAGATGGAAGAGGGCGAGGGGCTCGGCCATTGCGGAAAGTGCTTCGTGGACCACGACTTCCCTCTCGGTAGACTGCCAGAGGAAGACCACGCTCGTTTTGCCAGCGAGTATCTCTCCGACGGCTATCTGTCTCGCCCTCCCAAATTTGGCGAATGCATCAACACCTTCTACCCCAATGAGCTGGCCTTCCCCATCTCGCACTTCGAGGCGGGGTTGCGGCTTCCCCTCTGGCCGGAGGTCAAGCTAGTGCTGAAGTACTTTGGGGTCGTCCCGGCCCAATTCAACCCCAACGCCATCTCCATGCTGATCTCTTTCTCCTGTTACCTGCGGCGAGAGCGTATTGAGTTTAGTTTAACTGCCTTCCGCAAGCTGTTTGTCTACCACGACAAGGACGACGACATATCTTATTTCACAGGCCAAGGCCTGAAAGTGTGCGAGACGCCGAACAAGAACCACCACTGGCTGACTCGGTTCATCTTCATCTGCGGGGATCTGGGATGTATCCCTCTCGCCCCCGTGTCTCCTGTCGAATGCTATTATGACACCCCCAAGGTGGGGGGTGCCGAGAAAGACCTCTGTGATTTCTTCATAGGGAAGAATTTCGAAGTCCAATACCTTCGGCGAGACCTCGACTCGCTCCCCGCCGTCTTCCCCGGCGAAGGTACGCTTTTATTTCCCTCTTTATCCTTGTAAATTCTTACTCCCCGCTGACTGTCATCTTATCTAGGAGAGAGGACCGTCCCCGTCCATCCCCCTACCAAAGTAACCGAGCTCTCGCTTTGGCGAGTATGGCGGCGGAGGCAGCGAAAGACACGCTGACACCTGCCCCCAAGAAGAGGCCCGCGGGCGAGGGTACTTCTCGCCTCAACCCCAAGAAGAAGAAGTCAGTGTCCTTCAAAAAGGAAAAATCTGCTAAGGAAAGAAAAGAGCCAGCGGGGTCCCTGTCCCCCATCACTCTATCGTCTCCCTCGCCTCCCCGATGACCCGTCTTGCCCGTCCGCAAGACGGTCTCTTCAGAGCCAGCTTCCCCCAGTAATGTTCAGCCCTCTTAGCTCCCTCCTGGCGAGACTGGATCGTCCAGCCGCCCGACTCCCGCCCCGCACCCTAATTATAATATGGGGCCTGTGACGGATGATGACGCCGCCGAGCCGGTTCTCATATGGGACCAAGACACCAACTGCGTGTCGGTGTCTACCCTTCTCCCTTCCTGGAAGGAGCAGGACCCCCCCACCAGTCATGCCTTCTCCTTAGGGTTTGGACTGTATGGTGGCCTTGGCTCCGAGCCCGCAGTTAATGAGGCATAGCGGGATCTCATTCTAAAAAGTGCCCACTCTCAGTTTCGCTCCCTGGAGCTCACGCACCGAGTCTCGCGCCGCATCGTTTTCAACAACAGGAAATGGAAGGAGGCGGAGGCCGGTCTTGCCGCGGAGCGGGAGAAATCCATCGACCTGGAGAAGCGATTGCTTGTTGCCGACAACCTCCTCACGCAGAGCCAGGGTGGCGTGGTAAGTTTTCTCACCGTTGCTTTGCTAGTCTTACTCTTGCTTTTTATAGTCCCTTACTCGCTCTCTTCCTGTAGGATGCCGAGACGGCCAACAGAATGCGCTCGCGTATTGAGGAGATGGAGGGGGAGAACAAGAAGTTGAAAGCCGAAAATCTCCGCCTCCAGAACAGCGCGACATCCCCCTTGGACCAATTTCCCGTTCCTTCCCGCTACTCAGTAGACGAGGTGGACGCCATCTGCTGGGACTCCAATATCAAGACGGCCGAGGTGGTTCTTAAGATGATGAAGGAGCTAGGAGTGGTGCGCGAGGATGTAGAGACGGTAACCGTCCGCGACCTGGTCCCCCGCTTGTACGGTGAGACGGACGGCAGCTCTTCTTCTGACAGCGAGTAGCGTACCATCAACTGCAGTGGCTTCCCTTCCCCTCTTTCTTTTGTCTAGCACTTGTATTTCTGGTAGACACTTCCTTGAAAAAGGAAAGCGAGGTGTTCTTGCTCTACGAATATTTTGTTTAAAACTTTTTACACATTAATTGTTGCTTCCCTCTTCGGGCGTCTTGCGTAATAGTTAGTCAGAAATGGGGGACAACGTTTTAGGTGCTATTTAATTGCTGCTTTTATCTTCTGCCATCTCGCTTAGTAGCTAGCCAAAAGCGCGAGACAATTTTTTAGATGTTGTTTAATCGCTGCTTTTATCGTCTACCCAACCACCGAGTGAGCCTACAGCCCTGCCAGCTTGATGGGAGCCTGGTCAGCGGGTCTGCTCGGGGTCTCCTCTCCAAAACACCTCCAACCGCCGAGTGAGCCTACAACCATGCCACCTTGATGGGAGCCTGGTCAGCGGGTCTGCTCGGGGCCTCATCTCCAAACACCTCAAACCACCGAGTGAGCCTACAGCCCTGCCAGCTAGATGGGAGCCTGGTCAGCGGGTCTGCTCGGGGTCTCCTCTCCAAAACACCTCCAACCACCGAGTGAGCCTTTAGCCCTGCCAGCTATATGGGAGCCTAGTCAGTGGGTCTGCTCAGGGTCTCCTCTTCCAAAACACCTCCAACCATCGAGTGAGCCTACAGCCCTGCTAGCTAGATGGGAGCCTGGTCAGTGGGTCTGCTCGTGGTCTCCTCTCCAAAACACCTCCAACCACCGAGTGAGCCTTAAGCCCTGCCAGCTAGATGGGAGCCTAGTCAGCGGGTCTACTCGGGGTCTCCTCTTCCAAAACACCTCCAACCACCGAGTGAGCCTACAACCCTGCCAGCTAGATGGGAGCCTGGTCAGCGGGTCTGCTCGGGGTGTCCTCTCCAAAACACCTCCAACCCCCGAGTGAGCCTTCAACCCTGCCAGCTAGATGGGAGCCTGGTCAGCGGGTCTACTCGGGGTCTCCTCTTCCAAAAACACCTCCAACCACCGAGTGAGCCTTCAGCCCTGCCAGCTAGATGGGAGCATGGTCAGCGGGTCTGCTCGGGGTCTCCTCTTCCAAAACACCTCCAACCACCGAGTTAGCCTACAGCCCTGCCAGCTAGATGAGAGCCTGGTCAGCGGGTCTGCTCGAGGTCTCCTCTCCAAAACACCTCCAACCCCCGAGTGAGCCTTCAGCCCTGCCAGCTAGATGGGAGCCTGGTCAGCGGGTCTGCTCGGGGTCTCCTCTTCCAAAACACCTCCAACTACCGAGTGAGCCTTCAGCCCTGCCAGCTAGATGGGAGCCTGGTCAGCGGGTCTGCTCGGGGTCTCCTCTTCCAAAACACCTCCAACCACCGAGTGAGCCTTCAGCCCTGCCAGCTAGATGGGAGCCTGGTCAGCAGGTCTGCTCGGGGCTCCTCTTCCAAAACCCCTCCAACCACCGAGTGAGCCTACAGCCTTGCCACCTAGATGGGAGCCTGGTCAGCGGGTCTGCTCGGGGTCTCCTCTCCAAAACATCTCTCCCTTAGTGCCCTAAAAAGGTCTCTCATGCTTTCATCACATCAAAAGAGCACATCCTAATGGTAAGCATTGTACAATAAAAAAAGAGAGGTGCAATGGACAGAGTGCTATGGGTAAAATCTCTTTAAATCATCACCACTTCGGGCTCGCTCGAGAGATACCCCGTCCACATCCTGGAGGTGGTACCCTCCTGACTTTAAGACTTCTTTTACTACAAAAGGACCCTCCCAATTGGGGTTGAGCTTCCCTACGGGGGCCACTCTACCTGCTACATCCACCTTTTTCAGGACCAAATCTCCTTTCTCAAACTGCCTGATCCTTATATGCTTGTCGAAGTACCTTGCCATCCGGCGCTTGACCTCCTCCTGCCGGACCATCGCCAAATCCCGGAGCTCCTCCACGAGATCCAATGAGAGTCTTTGTTCTTCTTCGTTCTCTGCTCTCCATCCTTCGGCTCCTTCCCTTGCAACTGCTACTCTCGATGATGCGACCTCAAACTCGATAGGTATGATAACCTCTGAGCCATGAGAGAGCTTAAACGGGGTTTCCCCCGTGGCTGTGTTTGGTGTGGTCCTCAAGGCCCACAGTACTGAAGGTAGCTGCTCCACCCAGCTCCCTCTCAAATTCTCCACTTTTTTCTTCAATAGATTGACAATGACCTTATTAGCCGCTTTGACCTGTCCATTACTCCGTGGATGATGAACAGAGGCAAAGTGGAGATCTATTCCTAAACGAATGCAGAAATCCACAAATTCTCTACCTGCAAATTGTGGTCCGTTATCTGTCACAATGGCTAGGGGCAACCCATGTCGGCAGATGATCTCCCCCCATACGAAATTCTTAACCACCTGCGAGGTTACCTTAGCCAACGCCTTCACCTCCAGCCATTTCGAAAAGTAGTCCACCATGACTAGCAGGAATTTCCTTTGGCCAATTGCTTAGGGAAAGGGGCCCACCAGATCTAGCCCCCATATAGCGAATGGCCAGGGAGCTGTGATGGTCCGTAACCTCTGGGCCGGGAGGAGCTGAAGGGGGGCGAACTCCTGGCATTTTGGCACTTTTTCGCGAATTCCTCCGCATCTCTCCTGAGGGTAGGCCAGAAGTACCCCTGTCTCAGCACCCTCCCTTCTAATGTTCGGCTCCCCGAGTGACTTCCACATTCTCCCGAGTGAATCTCCTGCAGAACATTGGGAACCTCCTCCTCTGACACACATCTGGCCAGCGAACCTGACAGGGTCTTGGGATATAAAACCCCATCCTTCAGCAGGTAGTACGCCGATTTGTATCTGGTATGCTTCTTGTTGAGTTCTGTCGCGGGTAACTGTCCTGATGCCAAAAAGGTGATGAAGGGGTCCATCCACGACCTCTGCTAGCATACTTCCATGAGTTCCCCTTCCTCTATAGATGGTCTGAAGAGTTCCGTCACTGTTCCCCCGGCTCGAGGGCCATGTTTGGCGAGTTGGTCCGCCTGAGTGCTCTCCTCCCTCGGGACGTGCTGAATTGAGAAGCTTCGGAACTGCCCTATGATGTCCTTGAACTTTCCTAGATACAACTAGAGGGTGGGCTCCCTTGTCTCGAACTCCCCTTTGATCTGGCCTACCACCACCATGGAGTCTGTCGAGGCCTCAATGTCTTGTATGCCCAGCTCCCGGGCTAACCTGAGTCCCGCAATGACCGCCTCATATTCCGCTTGGTTGTTGGTGATTGCGAAATGAATCTTCAAGGCCTGCTCAATCTGGGTCCCCTCCGGGCTGATCAAGACCATCCCTGCCCCAAAGTAATTTCTTCCCGACGCTCCATCCACTAACATCTTCCAGGTTGCCCGTGGGGACACCTCCGTCTCCTGGACCTCAACTACATAGTCCACCAGGAAATCGGCCAATGCCTGTGCCTTTATGGCGAGCTGAGGAACGAAGACGAGGTCGAATTCACTGATCTCTATTGACCATTTTTCTAGCCTCCCGGAATGTTCTACCCCCTCCAAGATGCGACAGAGGGGGTGATCTGTTACCACATGTATGGAGTGAGCCTGAAAATACGGCCTGAGCTTTCGGGCCGAGATGATGAGGGCAAATGCTAACTTCTCAAGAATGGGGTACCCGAGCTCTGCTTTCTTCAGGACCCTGCTCACGTAATAGATCGGAAATTATTTCCTCCCTTCTTCTCGCACAAGAACCGACCTCACTGCCCCAGTCCCTACCGCCAAATATAAAAACAAGATCTCTGCTTCCCTTGGTCCCTGGAGTAAGGGCGTCTGGGTAAGCTGTTGTTTTATAGCCTGGAAAGCCTTCTCACATTCCGAGGTCCACTCGAACCTCTTGCCTCCTCTCAGAGTTCGAAAGAAGGGCGAGCACTTCTCTCCGGCTCGAGAGAGGAACCTGCTTAGCCCTGCCAACTTTCTTGTGAGACGCTGAACTTCCTTAGCATTCCTAGGGGATTCCAATTCTAGTATTGCTCTCACTTTTTCGGGGTTGGGTTCCACTCCAGATGGAGTAAGAAGATGTCCCAGGAACCTTCCCCTGCTGGCACCAAAAACGCATTTCAGGGGGGTGAGTCTCATTTTATATTCCCTTAGGGTTTCAAAGGTCTCCTCCAGATCTAGGACATGAGCTTCGAGGTTCTTGCTCTTGATCATCAAGTCATCCACGTACACCTTGAGGTTCCTCCCTCTCTGCTATCGTAAGATCCGATCCATCATTCTTTGATAGGTTGCTCCCGCATTTTCAAACCGAAAGGCATTATATTAAAGCAGAAGCATCCATCCTCCGTGACAAAGGTGACGTCCTTAACGTCCGGGGGATGCATGCGTATTTGATGATATCCAAAAAATGCATCCAAGAAACTCATAAAAGGGAAGCCGGCGGCTGAGTCAACCAGCGCGTCGATTCGGGGCAGCGGGTAACAATCCTTGGTGCATGCTTTATTTAAAAGAGAAAAATCCACACACAATCTCCACCTACCCTCCCCTTTTTGACCATTATAACATTACTCACCCACCCCGGATACTTGCAGGCGGACACAAACCCCGCCTTAAGTAATTTTTCCACTTCCTCTCTAATAGGTCCGGCCATCTTGGAGGCGATGGCCCTCTTCTTCTGTTGTATGGGGTGAGTGTTGGGGTCGAGATTGAGGCGGTGACAGGCGACGTCTGCATCGACCCCTGGCATGTCCGCGGTGCTCCACGCGAAGACGTCAATATTTTTTTGCACGCATGTCCTGATCTTCTCACGGTCTTCCGGGCTGAGCTCGCCGCTGATTTTTATCTTTTCCTCTCTGCCTTCCTTGGTATGGATCTCCACCTCGAGAACCTCCACGGTCGCTTTCAGCCTCGATGTCTCTTCCTCCCCTTCCTTCTCTGCCTGCGCGTCCTGCTCCTTGGCTTCGCCTTCCATGTTGGCCATCATCACCTCTTCCCCCAGCTGCTCCATCTCCCACTTGCTTGCGTCCTCCTCTTCCTGTCGTGAGGCCCTTCTCTTTTCTGGCCGGGCCCCCTCCCCGGGCGACCCCCCCCCCCCCCCCCCCCCCCGCTTCTTCCTTCTGCCTTTTCTCTCTCCTCCCCTCCTCTTCTTTTGGCTCCTTTTCCTCTGCCGCCTCCGTCTCTTCGCCTTCCTTTCCAGCCACTTCCAGCTTCTCCACCATGTCCCAATCCCTCACCATTTCTCCCTCTCCTTCAGCTCCTTCCTTCTCCTTTTCTTCTACCATCCCCATCTCCCCGAACTCCTCTCCCGCCATTTCTGGCTCCCCCGCAATGCCTCCAACCACCACTACTCCTCCCTCTCTTCCGGTACCTTCCCCTCCTCGCTCTTCTCCACCTCCCTGTTCTTGCTGTAATTGCTCCATCCTCTTTCCCAGCTCCTCCGCATCTCCCTGCCAGTAGATGGTGTTTACTGTCGTCACGTAGCATTCCCTAGCGGCTTTCGGATCTCCCCGTACCCTGATTTGGGTACCTCCTGAATTCAGATTCAAGCACTGGTGAAACGATGATGGAACGCATCTGAAAGCGCTGATCAAGGGGCGTCCAAAGATAACATTGTAACTACTGGGGGCATCCACTATGACAAAGCAGCAATTCCGGAACAGCCCTCCCAGGGTCACCTGAAGTCCTACTCCCCCCTCGACTTCTTTCCTCTCCCCTGAGAACCCAAACAGTGGTCCATCCGCCGCCAGCACCCTCCGGGCCTCTACCCTCATTGCATTGAATGCTTTTTTGAAAAACACGTTCACCGAACTCCCATTGTCTACCAGGATCTGTGACACCGTGAAGTTCTCGATGGCGGTTCGTATCACCAGCGCGTCACAAAAGGGGTCCTCATGGTCCGGCATGTCTTTCCTTGAAAAGGTAATCTTTTCATCTGGGGGAGGGGATTGTGACGTCGAGGTGATGCTTCGACGGTACATAGTGTGAAGGCTCGCCTTTCGGGCCGCCTCTATCCCCACCCCCCCATTAATCACTCCAATTCCACCGCGATCCCCTTCATCAGTTCGATCCACACATCGATCCTCTTCTCCTGTAACCGTTACTTCCTCTATCCGTATTGGCCTTTGCTGTTCTCCTGCCCCTCGAGTTCTCCTTATTTCCAAGAAATCTGGGCAGGTAGCCATTGCGTGATTTTCCTCCTCGTGGAAGTCACAATATGGTAACACCACCTCCCCCCCCCCTTTCCTTCCTTCCTGATGGTTCCTCCTTCTCCCTGCTCCTGCTCCCCTTCCTCTCTCTCGGCCTCTTCCTCTGCCTCGGCCGATGGCCATTGCCTGTTGCGGAGGGGGCAAGGGCGGTCTATGACCATATCCCCACCCTTGCTAATGAAACCTTCCCGGTCCTCCCTGTTGATTCCTCCCCCCTTGGGGAAATCCTCTACCTTGCCCTGGGGGAGGGCCTACCTGTTGCCTCCACCCCAGCTCCTGATACGCCGGCACCCTTGGCTCCTCTCTTCTCCTTACCTCCTGTTGCCTCCCACCTGACTCCCTCGACTCCACCTCGGTAAGCCTTGCCAATTTATTTTCAAAACCTGGGTTCGCCGCCTCCATCGCTATTTACTTCGCCGCCTTCTCCATCAAGCCCTCAAAAGATAGCGGCGCCTTTCGGGTGAGGATCATCTTGAAGAACCCTTCCCATAGTCCCACAGCAAAGGCCATCTGGAGGGCAAACCCTGGCACCTCCTGTATATCCAAAATCTCTTCTTGAAACCTATCTACGTACTGAGCCAGCGACTCATCCGCCTTTTGCTTAATCAAAAAGATCGACTCTGGGTTCCTTTTCCTCTTCTTAGATGTGGAGAACCGGAGCTGGAAGCTCCTACTTAGGTCCTCAAAGCAGTATATAGAGCCTGTCGGGAGCTGATGGAACCAGTCCCTAGCTTTATCCTTTAGAGTGATCGCAAAAAGGCGGCACTTAAACGCGTCCGTCATGGGCCTGATCGAAACAGCGTCCTCGAACCACTGCAAGTGATGGAGGGGATCATCCTTCCCTACATAGTAGTTCATTTCGGGTTCTCAGAAGCCCTCTGGGATGGGAGCTGACAGGATTAGCTCGCAAAAAGGGGACCCTATCGCCGCCGGTCTCGCCGCCCCTACTTGCGCGACGAACTCTCCTGGCGAGATGGCACTCGCCGGACTTGGGAACAGCTCCCTTCCCGCCATGTCTCTCCCTCCCCCTTCCACCATCACCTCCTTTCCCGGTATTCTCCCCGGGGCATCTTCTCCTACTCGCGCCAAGACGAGTTCTTCCTGAGTTGCGAGAGCCGGCACTTGAGGCAGTGGGGTTGAACAACCCCCTGGTCGCGAGATCCCTTGTAGCAAATCCATGATCCCCTTGATTGAAGCCATGAACTCCTTTCTTCCGACAAATCCTTCCGGGTTGTCTGACCCCTCTCCTTCTCCATGACCTCCCGCCATGTGGTTGCTCAAGGTTCTTCTCTGAGGGATGCGTCCACGCTCAGCGCACCAAAAATGTTGGAACCAGCTTTCTGATCCCTCCTAACGTTCGAAACAGGATGCAATCCACACTTACTCCCCCTGCGCTACCCTCCTGACAAGAGTCGGAGACCTGAAATCAGACCGAGGGGGCTCAGCTCGGAGGTCCCACCTCTTACTCGGAAGAACTGAAGGTCTTCCCCTCCCTAGCCAGTGCTGAGCTAGGTGCCTGTGAGAAAGATAGTGGAAAGGTTCAACCCCTCTCAGGCACCTTTACCGGTCTATTTATAGGCCTCTGAATCTGATCTGCAAATAACACTTCTGAATCATCCTGAAAAGACCAAAACACCCTAGGCTGGGTCTGCCAACAGCCAAACTGCGCTGTTCTGGAGAGCTATATGCAGACCTCCAGGGGTAAAAATGTAAAATTACCTAGGTCATAAAGGTAAAAACCCCCCTTGGGGGTAAAAAGGTAAAGACACCTCTTTTCACATGTGGCGAGTGGGGAAAGATCCGTCA
Organism: Platanthera guangdongensis; assembly: GCA_039583875.1. Taxonomy (NCBI): domain Eukaryota; kingdom Viridiplantae; phylum Streptophyta; class Magnoliopsida; order Asparagales; family Orchidaceae; genus Platanthera; species Platanthera guangdongensis. The sequence continues at coordinate 146,950,244 of CM077162.1, forward strand.
GGCCTAAAGAGGTCTCGCCTGGTGAGCCATCTCGCCCCACCAGGAGGTCTCGCCTAAAGAGGTCTCGCCTAAAGAGGTCTCGCCTATCTCCGTGGGCTGTCCATACCTCTCGCCTCTTGCAGGTGGGCCTCCTCCCATCTCGCCAGTCCTCCTTCCTTGCTTGCTGGGTCACCTCTTGCGAGCCCAAGGTTGTACAGCAGAGCTCAACTTAACGAAAGTAAAAGCTATCAATGCATTTGGACTTAGCCAAATTTTCTGAGCCTTGATGTTGAGAGAGTAAGCTCCACTCAACACCAAACTACTTAAAAAAACTTGTCTATTAACAGGCGTTGAGTGAGTAAGCTACACTCAACGCTTTTTCTCCATGGCGTTGAGTGAGTAAGCTACACTCAACGCTTTGCTACGTAGATAGATTTTTCGGTCATGGCGCGAGTGAGTAAGCTGCACTCAACAACAGTGGACTTAATTAAAATTTTGCCGAACATTTCTGTGGAGTTGACAGACACAGCAAGACTCAACGCTAAAAGCTGTATGGCGATGAGTGAGTAGACCACACTCAATGCCTGTGGACTTAGCCACATTTTCAGCCTATTTCTCTAGGCTTTGACTGAATCAGCCTGACTTACAACATTTTTGATGTATGGCATTTAGTGAGTAGAGTACACTCAACGCCAGTGTACTTAGCCATATTTTTGACTATCTATCAGTTAGGCTGAGATATACTCAATGTTATTTGTTATATGGCATTGAGTGAGCTGTACTCACTCAACGCATATGGACTTAGGCAAATTTCTAGCTAGACAATTGTTGAAGCCAAAAATGAGCTCTGTGGAGTTCGGGGTCCCTAGAAAGGGGTGACCTCACACCTACTACACTCAGGAGAACGTCACGGACCAAAGGATCAAGAAGCTAGAAACAAACCCTCGACTCTAGCGCGGAGGTCCCACCTCACACCCGGAAGACCTTTGAGGTCTCCCCCTCCCTAGCCAATGCTTGAGCTAGGGTGCCTTGAAGGATGAAGAGAGAGTGAAGAAGTGATCCTCTCCAAGGCACCCCTAAGGATATATTTATAGTTTTCCCAACCCTATGAGCCAAAATGCGAGAAATACCCCTACACCAAATATGCCTCGGGCCAATAGAAAACAACCACACCAGGGGGAAAAGAGGTAATTCCCTCTAAGGGAAAAACGGTAACTACACGGGCAAGGGAGAGACCCCCGGCCATTGGCCGGTATTGCCCTGCCAGGCCGCGGGCAGGGACGAGACTGTTGGAACACCCTATTACTAATTTGGGTCAGGATCACTATGTCTCTAGGAAACCAGTTTTTGACCTCCTGTATAGATTAAAGGTCAATTAGAATTGAGTCTAAGGGTTAGAAGTCTAAGTTTGGAAGCTGCCCTCAAGACCAAGACTTTTGCAGTTTGAGACTAAGTCATATCGTCGAGCTCAGCACGACGATTCGTCGAACTCCGATCGACGATCGTCTAGCTCAACTTCGACAGATCATCGAACTTCATTCGACGATCGCTGAGCTCAACTTCCACAAGTCGTCGAACTCCATTCGACGATCTGCGAGCTCAGTTCGACAATCTTGACTCAATGTTGGTTCTCTATCTCTGAGCTCAGTTCGACGATCTTTGAGCTCAGATCGACGATATTTTGTTGTTGTATAAATCCATATCGCTGAGCTCAGTTCGACGTTAGCAGAGCTCAGTTCGACGATTTTCTGATAACTTCAAGGATTTTCAAGATTCAAATTCAGATCAGTTAAGGAGTTATTCTGCAATTAATTCAGAAGATTTTCTAGCCGTTTTCATTTATTTCTGGACCAAGTTTCAAGGGATTATCAAGCAATGTTTCTTTGGACTTTCCTCCAGAAGACATTTTGCAATTAAGGATGCAATTAATGCTGGCCAACGGCTATTCTTGAGAGAGGATGTTTCTTCTATTCAGTACCAGAGAATAAAAGATATGAATTTTTGAATCTCTCAGTGATATCACAATCCTCAGAACAAAGACAAGAAGAACAAGAAAAATATATTCTCTGTCTCAAAGAATTCTCTGAAGAACACACATCCAAGGAGATCAAACTTTCTGAAATCTTCTGATCTCTCTTGTCTCAAGTGTTCAAGGCCAACATCTTTCAAGACTCCAGACACCTAACATTTCAGTTGTTGCTGAAATTATCTTTTGCTGGAGATCAACTTCTGAAGGCCTATCACCCTACATCAAAGCTTCTTTTCCTGAACATCTCAAGGACTCAGGGGGAGCTTTGACACCATCAAATCCACATAGTCTTCTCAGCTGCTTTGAGAAAGAGAAGACTTCCATCACTCTCTCACCCACATCTCTGTAAAGGGTTTCTCAAACTCCCTTCAAAAGTTTGAGCTTGGTTTTTGAGCACCTTGTCAAAAGCTCATTGGTGGCAAGACACCTGATCAAAAAATCTGATTTGGTTTTTGAGCACCTTATCAAAAGCTCATTGGTGCCCAGGACACCTGATCAACTCATCCTGTAGTGGATTCCTACCTAGGGTGGTAGAAGAGTGGATGTACCCAAGTTTAGGGGAACCACTATATTTCCTTGTGTCATCTGGATTGCTTGTCTTTATTTTTGTTTCTGGCTGTGATTGTTCTATGATTATTTTGTGATTAGTTTAGTTCTGTGATTAGATTTAATAATTGCTTCCCTGCTCACTCACATTACAACAATTGTTGTAAAAAGTTTTCAAGCACCATATACTCTATTCATCCCCCCTCTAGAGTATATCAGATCTAGCTGCAATTTCAATTGGTATCAGAGCCAGGTTGGTTAAACATACCACACCTTGGTGGTTGCACAGGCTAACACCTGAACCCAAAGATCCCTAGTTAGATCTGTTTTCTTTTGAGTTTAGTATTAGATTTTGTTTTCAGAAATCATGGCCCAAAACAAAGATTATGCTAGCACCAGACCTCCAGTGTGCAATCTATCCAAGTTTGCACTTTGGAAAGTAAGGATCAGATTATACATGAATTCTATTGACGAGGATATTTTTAACTCTGTTTTGACAGTTTGTCCAAGACCTCCAGAGAACTCAAGTACAAATGTTGTTCCACCTCCATCAGGAACAGATGCTGACATCAAGAAATGGAAGGTAGCTGATGCCAAGGCTATGAACATCTTAGCCCAGACAATGTCTGATGACATCTTTCAAAAGGTGGCTGAATGCAATTCAGCAAAGGAAATTTGGGACAAACTCTCTGAAATAGTCTCAGGCTCAGCTGATGAGAGAAAGGATAGGAGATCCCACCTCATATCTCAATATGAGAATTTCAAGAAGGGAGAAACTGAGTCAGTGGGAGATATGTACAACAGGCTCAGTCTAATAGTCAGTGAACTCAGGACATTGGATAAAGAGATCTCACTAACTGAACTCAATGACAAAATTCTAATGTGCTTCCCTAACACTTGGGATTCAAGAATCTGGCCAATCAATGATGCCAGAAGTTTGAATGAGATCACCACTGAAGCTCTATTGGGTAAGCTCAAATCTTATGAGCTACTCATCAATAATAGAGAAGAAGAACAGAAGGCTGCCTCACCAGCCATAAGAAAAGATAAAACAATAGCCTTCAAGGCAACTGAAGATCAGCCTGAAGACAAAGTCACAGGCAATGATGAACTGCTCAGTCTGTTGGCCAAAAGATTTTATAAGATGACCAGAAAGGACTTCAGAAGGAGATCATACAAGGAGCATGATAAGCCAAGGTATGATAAGTCAATTAATAATAAGGAAATTGTCTGCTTTGGTTGCAGGAAACCAGGGCACATTGTTCCTGACTGTCCAGAAAACAAAAACAAGGACAGAAGGGACAAGAAAGAAAGAAGAAAGGAGAAAGACTCCAAGAGGAATGTCAATGGCAAACCCTCCTCAAGCAAAAACAAACATACAAGAAAGGGGTTTGTTGCTGAATCCTGGAGTGAGACTGAAGAGGAGTCAGAAGCCTCATCCAGCTCCAGTGATGATGAAGATGATGCAGAAGAGAAAGAGTTCTGTATGATGTCAATCAATGCCTCACAACATAATTCAGATGAAGAAGAGTCAGAGTCAGATTCAGAGACTCAACCTGAAGAAGATCAGGTAATTAGTTCATTTGATTTTAATTCAGAGGACTTTAAGTCTGAATTTAAAGCATGATGTTTAGACCTGCTAAAATCTGAGAAAGAAATTATCTCTCTCAGAAATCATTTATCTGAACATAATACCTTAAAGTCAGAAAACCTCAAACTCTCTCAGGAGTTGGAGTGCTGTAGGGAGCAGATAGATTCACTGAAAAGTGAGCTATCTGAGGCCAAGAAGCTTGAAGAATCCCTTAATGGGAGAAGTATCAAGCTGATGGACATCACAAGCACAGTGAACTCCAGATTTAATAGTACACTGGGCTTGGGTGCTTCATCCAGCCAACCCATAGTTCTAACAACTCCAATCAAATTTATTTCTGATAAAGGAAAGGGAGTTGTAGAGGTAGCTAGGAAAAATTCTGATCTGCCCAAGAAAACTAAGTCCCAACAGAAATCGTCGAACGGAGATCGACGATCGTCGAACGCAGATCGACGATCTCAGGCAAAATCGTCGAACTCAGGTCGACGATCTCAAGTTCCTGAACTCTGCCATAGTCGACCGTCGAACGGAGCTCGACGATCTGACCCAAGATCGTCGAACGCAGCTCCACGATCGTCGAACAGAGGTCAGAGCTCTGGAAATCCTTTCAAGGGCAAATCAAAATTCAATCCTAAGGGTCCTTCATCCCAAATCTTTAACCCTTATACTGAATGGATTATACCTCCAAGGAGATATCATCCTGAAGGATATAAGAGTCAACCTGGGATGTCTTTTATTTCAGAATTTAAAGGTTATCAACCTAGGCCCAAGGTAAATTGGGTCAAAAACAAATGAATTATTTTATGTGCAGGTGAAGACCTATCCAACATCTAACCAGCAATGGTACTTGGATAGTGGGTGCTCTAAGCACATGATAAGGAACAAGGACAATCTCACATCCTTTAGAGCCAAGCTTGGACCCAAAGTTATCTTTGGTGATTCAAACTTTGGACAGACTAAAGGATATGGTGCAGTCCAGATTGGATCAGTAACATTCAAGAAGGTAGCTTATGTGGAAGGACTGAAGCATAACTTAATAAGCAACAGTCAGCTGTGTGATGAAGGCTACCAGGTGACCTTCAGCAAAGCTGTAACACCCCCTATCCGTCACATAGCATATAGCAGTAGGTCCGGCCGGGGCCCGATGCCGTATGCCACAGACAGACCGGGTGGTAACTTATGGAAACCATCCAACCAATCTCAACATCCTACACAGAGCATTCTAGCGGAAGCATTAAATAAAAGTTGCAATAAAGAACCCAGCATTAGAGCATGAATGTCCACTAATACAGAATATTAATGTTATACAAAATACCCAAAATAAGCCTTAAGGCCTTACAAACTGTTTCGCTTCAAATTACATGTTTTACAAACCACGGCACGCAGGCCGGTCACACATGAATAAAGCAGTAAACACTTCCAATTAGGCCTTCGAGGGCCGGCTTCGCATTTGGGCTTTAGCCCGCTATTGACCGCTTGGTCCAGCTGCACCTACAAGCAACAAACCACCGCACGGTGGCAAAATAAGGCAACGGTCAGCAATGCTGACCAAATTATAACGATCCCGCCCCCAACTCGTGGCGGCGATGCTCCTTCCCTACATTCCATTAGCATAAGCGAGCAATAAACATATACAGCCATTTCATCACAGACGTTGGCTCGCACGGCCACACGCCCCGTGCTCTCAGGGCACATTCTCGGTGAACCGGTCGATGTCACGTCAATTAAAGCCATAGACATTCCGGACTCACCACCGCCACTTTGACGGCCAAACCTATGAGCAATTTGTCTTCCCGGCCTGGGTCACGACAATTTAAGCCATTGACTGCCGAAGACCCTAATCTATGCCAACGGTAAGTGCCACGTGCCTTTAGGTCTCTTTAACCGAACGACATAGAACGGGTACGGTTCCATCTAACCCGTGCTCACATCGTAACGACAATTTAAGTCATATGCGCGGGTCAAACTTCCACCGAGTCCCATTTCCATCACAAGTCACATAACCCGATTATGTTCAAGTTGGCTCTCAAGCCACCAAGTTGGCAAGATCTCGTATCCGCCCAGTTTTCCGGGTGCACCTTTGGGTTAGTCCCCAAGGCTCCCTGCTGCAATCTACCGCGTAGAAAACCCGAAAAACAACCAATAGCACGGAGTCTTCTCCGGCATTATGCAATGCAACATCACCGATCCAGAACAACATGTCCGGGTAGGCTTCACACATCATGCCTATGTCCGTTCTCGCTTACGGACTCTAAACAACGGGGACTTCACTTATCTACCCGAAGGAACGCCTCCAACTCTCCACAAACTCGCGAGAGCGGGCTTCCTATGCAAAGAAAGAGAGCTACTCATGCTCAAGATGAGGATCATTACCCTAGCGTTCCTCTTTGGCGCCATGAAAAGTAATCGGATGAAAAGCACCGCACTAGCTTTGCCCCCGTGGATCCGGAGTCGGCTCGCGATTCGGAGCTTCGAAGCTCCTCCAATGGCGGGATCTTGCTCCTTCTTCCTCCCTTGGCTCTCCTCTCTCTCTAAGGCTTTAGAAAGATAACACTTAAGAAAAAGTGAGGGTTTCTAAGTCCAATCCCGGGTATATCCTTTCAGGAACAACCCCCAGCCGTTGGATCTCAAAATAAGGAAACGAACGGCTTTGATTCGGGACTGAAATGCCCAATCTGGACCGAACACGGCCTGGCACACGCCCATGTCCAGGGCCGTGTGCCTCATTCGCCGTCAAAATCGGCTCGCCTGGAACCTCACACGGGTATCGAACACGCCCGTGTTCGAGCTGACATGCCCGTGTTCCACCTGACACGGCCGTGTGGCCGGCCGTGTACCCCATCATTTTTCCCCAAAATCAACCCGAGCACTGCACGGGTTCTAGGACACGCCAGTGTCCTTACCCGTGTCACCTCAACACGCCTGGACCCCAGGCCGTGTACACGGTCTCGACACTCGACACTTCGTCGAGCGAAGATCGTCGACCTGATGACACGGCCTTGGAAACGCCTGTGTCCTAGGCCGTGTGCCTTGTCTCGACACAATGTCGAGACCAAAGTGTCGACTCCCCGGGACGAGTGTCGACACGGGTTGACACGCCCTGCGACACGCCCGTGTCGCAGGCCGTGTGCCATGTCTCGACACTTCGTCGATCGCAGAGTGTCGACTTCGCGGCTAAGTGTCGACATGGGTCGACACGCCCTGCGACACGCCCGTGTCGCAGGCCGTGTGTGATGAATTGTAAATATACCTATTTTTATGTACATTAAATAAGTCATTTTTGTTTATTTTTATTATTTTTGTTTTATATTTCTTTAATAAATTGCTTCTTTTTTTTATAAATATTGCTAACTTAAATTTATTTCTGTTTCCTGAAATTTTCAGGAAAATGCCAAAAATTGACATGTCACGCCCGTGGCAAATTGGTCACGCCCGTGACCAGGGCGTGACACGTCAAATTCCAGTCAATCAGCAAATTTTGAAGAGCAAAGCTTGACACGCCCCCTGTCACGCCCGTGTCACCCGACACGGGGCGTGACCCAAGCCCGTGTCCACCCGCTCAACGTTTTCATCTCAACAATCGTCGACACCAGCCGACACGCCTAGCGTCACGCCCGTGACCTAGGGCGTGACACCTCTTTCCGCTCGACGATTTTCAACTCGACACTTTCCGCTCGACATTCGTCGAGTGTCGACACCTGCCGACACGCCTAGAGTCACGCCCGTGACCTGGGGCGTGACCTTTCCAGCTAGCCCGACAAGACCTGCCCGAAGACTTTCGGCGCAACCCGCGCCCAGATCAACCTGCTTGACACGCCCAGCGTCACGCCCGTGACTTGGGGCGTGACCACTGCGAGACCGACACGTGTCCAGCCCGAAGTCCACTTTCCCGTCAAATCGCCGGCCGCCTTCGCAAATAGTACTGTCACGCCCCCTGTCACGCCCGTGACCAAGGGCGTGACCCATGTAAATTTTTTCTATAAATTCAGAGCTTCTGCTTAGGATTTCTGTTCCTTTTTTGAACCACTTTGCTTAGGGTAGGTGCTGCCGAATTGCCTTCTCATGCGATGTAAGGGATTTTCTTCCCCCTCTCTTAGTGTTTGTTTTTAGCTTTCTTGTAATCACTTTTTCATTAATAAAATGTGTTAGTTTTTTCTCTCTTTGCATAGCTTGGAATCCATTCATGCGCCATACTCGAAGTGATTTTTAATGTTTGTTCTTATTTTGTTTTTCTTTTATGTCTTCTAAATCTTTTTAGCTTTTAACTTTTGTCTAATTTCTAGCCGTTATAATCGCAATTTTATTTTCATGCAAATACTTGTTTAGGTTTACTTTATTATTTTTACTTTGTTTTCATTCCTATAAGTTTATAAAACAATGTTTTAAAAGGTGATTTTTAATTTTCTTTTAACTTAGGCTCTTTAGGATTGTAAAACTTTTCGTTCTCTTTTAGTCTTATTTCCACTTTTTAGGCGTTTCTATAAAATTATAAGAATGAAAACATAATCGTTTAAATTTTTCAAGCTTTTTTCATTTTTGTTTTCATTTCAAAAAACTTTTTCCTTATTTACTTTTTTCGTTCTCTTTTTATGCATTTCTACCGCATTCTAGCGGTAGAAATGTTTTCGTTTTAATTTTTCGTGCACTTTGATTTTTTGTTTAAACTTTTGCCCCTTTTATTTTTATTTCAGCTTTTTATGCATTTCTCCCGCATTCTAGCGGTAGAAATGCAGTTGTTTTCATTTTTAGACAACTTACTTTTTTTTTAACTTTTTTCTGTACTTGTGCGCATTTATTTCCGCCTACTCGTTAAGAGTTAAATGGCGCTCGCTTATTTTACTTTCTGTAGAGTGCGTGAGTTTGTAATTTTCTTTCTTTCCGCCTACTCACTTGAGTTAAATGACTGGATTTTATTTCGGTAGAGTGTGTTTACTTTCTTGAATAGTGTGTGTGTTTTCATTTATGTCGAGAGTGTGTGTGTGTGTTTTAAATTCAGTAGAGTGCGTGTGTTTTACTTTATGTCGAGAGAGTGTGTGTGTGTGTTGCATTTATTTAGTCCTACTCGTTTGAGTAGGACCAGCTTTCTTTCTCCCGCCCACGCATTTGCGTCGGGACTCGCACTTTACAACTTTCTTCAGTCCTACTCGTTTGGATAGGACTTGCAATTTACTGCTTTATTTTACTGCTTTCATTTTATTGCTTTCATTTACTGCTTTCTTTATCGCTTTATTTACTGCTTTTCACCGCAAGCCGTCCCCATTCCGATGAGTGGCTAATCGTTCTTAGCCCTCGACATCGAAAAGCATTGGGACAGATAAAATAGCTTAAAATAATTAAAGGTCTAATCTTTCTAATTAATTAAAAGTACTTAAGGTTTGCCCGGGGTTAACGACGCGTAGGACCACATATCGATGTGTGGGCCCTATTTCCGTTTTTCATACGCTCGCCGAGAGGCCGTGCATATGAACCGATCACCCCTGGGTAAATAGAGTTGCGTGCATACTCTCGAAAGAGGACAAGCATAATTCTACCGGATTGGGTTCCCCACCCAATAGCGGGGTTCTTAGCGTAAAGCGGGCGTTAAGAGGAATCCTTCGTCGGACTAACGTTCGGTCGAATAGTCTTAACGTTCAGGTGAGCGATAGTCCTAGAGATAGGTGAGCTCTTTTTAGTGGAACCTCCACGGCCAAGTCTCCGCCTTAATTAATTAGAAATTTAGGAGCTCTTTTTATTTAAAGTCTATTTTAGTTCAATTGTTTTTTCGGTGCCATCGAGCTAAGCTCTTCATCGGCACCACCTTCTTGCTTTCATTTTCTTTCTGTCATTTTCTGCTTTTTCTTATATATAAAATACCCGACAAGTATTATCAGTAAAATAATAGTCCCCTCCAGGGAAGAGTAGAAATAATCGAACCAACCCCGAGAACAATACGACCTCGATATTCCACCCGGAATATCCTTTACTACTCACGATAGGTGCACTTGCCTCCTTTCGTTAAAACTCGATCTAACCCGTTTTATATCCAAATAAATAAATACGCGCGCCCCGTTTTCTAAATAAAATCACTTCGCCTTTTTCTCAAATAAAACCGTCGGGTCGCCGCGTGACCGTAAATAATTTTGGAGTTTTAACCATCAAGGTTTTGGCGCCGTTGCCGGGGAAACCGTCGTTTCGTTATTTTGAACCCTGCAAATCTATTAATTTTACCTATATCTATATATATCAAAAATTAAAAATGGCCAACAAAAATATAAAAATAATAATAATAAAAAAAAACTATAAAAAAAATTACAAAATTATATAAAAATTTTTTTTTGAAAAACTTATAAAACTAAAAAAATAAAAAACTATAAAAATTCAAAAAAAAACTAAACTAAAAAAAAATAAAATAAAAAAAAATAAAATAAAAAAAGTTTTAACGAAAGTATTTTTATTGTCATTATTATTTTTGAAAAAAAACAAAAAACAAAAAAACACTATAAAACTAACACAACTAAAAAAAATTCGAAAAAATGAAAAACTTAACGAAACAACAAAAAAAACTTATATTTTCATTATTTTTATAAAAAAAAAAAAAAACTAAAAACTAAAAAACTACCTAAAAAAAATCAACTAAACAAATAAATAATCTACTTAAAAACACCAAAAATAATATATATTAATAAATCCATATATATTTTATTTAACTTCTTTTATTTTAATTTGTTTTATTTCGTTTCATTTTACTTCGGCACGCTTCCATTATTGTGCGCGCTAGGGGATCACATATTTATCACGCAGTGGTCGCTAAGGCCTTAGCTACCTTCGACTCCCCCACGCACTTGCCCCCCCTACCGCCTGAAACCCTTTAGCCGAATTTTTCGTTTTTTGTTTTTTCTATTATTGTTTTGCTATTCTTTCCTCTTCTAATAATAATGCAGGGTTTCGACCTGGGCCTCCCGGACTCGTCTAAGGGAAGCTCTTTCCCTCCCTTTTTCTTTTTGTACTTATTATATTTTGTATCTTATCTGTTCCGCATACTTAGATTGCAACATTGGAGACAATGTTGGGTTTAAGTATGGGGGTGTTTTCCTATACTGCTTTTTTATTTTGTACTCATCAAAAATACAAAAAAATTTGCAAAACATAAAACCTAAAAATTTTTTCCTTGTTTTTATTATCATAAAACTTCAAAAAAATTCTCTTCCCCCCCCCATCTTCTTATTTGTAAAAGCTTGCATTCTGCCTGCCCGCGACGTTCGACTCATCGAACCAACCATTCAAATAAGAGTCTGTTCGCGGGGGCTGCATTCGAGTTTTTACTTTGTACTTTATTTGTAAAAATCTCTCTTTCCCCCCTATCTTCTTTTAATAACACTTCTTTCTCTCCTCATTCTTGTAAATTACTCATCAAAAAACACTAAAACATCAAAAAATTAGAAAAAAAAAATTCCTAAAAAAAAAGATAATAACTCTAAAAATTCAACAAAAAAGATCATAATCCGAAAAAAATAATAATAAAAAAAATGATAAAAACTCTAAAAATTCCAAAAAAATGTTTTGTTAAATTATGGAACAAAATAATTCGAATATACCATATCTTAACCCTTTTTGCTTTCCAAAAATCTAGTTTCGAGTTAATTTATATGCGAATTTTAGTTATTCTTTGCTTACTATTCGTTTATTAATTAAAGTTTGATAGATTTAAGTGTCTGGGGTTAAGATTTAAATTTTTTTTTTGTCTTTTCCTTATAATAGGGAACTTGTTTTTCACCACCACTTCTAATTTTATAAATAGAAGCTCGTTTTTTATGTTAGAAAATAACATCCATGGATTTCAATTATTTCTACTCTTTGCTTTTAGAAACATTGGAATGTTCATTTTAAAAAGGTTGCTCTCAAAACTTTTTATTAAAATCTAGTTTTCCTTTTGAAAAATAAACCCACTCCCTTTTTTTTTCATGTCTTACTTGACATGTTTACCCATATCTCTTAAAAGATCTTATGTCAATGTGAATAAGATTTCATTCCGTAAACATAGGCACCCAATATTTAAAAAGATTATATGTTATGGAGTAAGAGGATAAAATTCATTACTCCTACATATATACATTGGGTTATTTTTTACTTATGAAGGAAGAAAAAAAATTATTATGTGTTAGGAAAATAAGATTTCATTTTCCTAACTATCCAAAAAGAAAAAAATTGGAGGTTCGAGAAAAAATTACCTCACCTCAATATTCAAGCCTTCTTCATAAACCATCAAACCACTTAGCATATTTCAATGATTCTAGACTTAATTTAAAATTTTTTTGAGAGCATAATTTTTAAATTGCATTATTTCCTTTAACTTCTTTTAAGCTAAGGTTTTTTATATAAATCCAATCCATCTTTGTTAAACGAACAAAAATAAATTTTTGCTTTCTATTTTATTTTATCTAGAAGTCTTTTTGAAACTCTTCCTCTATTTATAACATTTCATAAATTAGGATTTAATTCTTTAACCCCGGATGTTTATTTTGATCTTACTTTTAATTAATTCAAGCGTTAGCTAAACTTAGGATTTCTTTTATTCCTTATAAGTTCATCTCCAACCTTTGCTCTGGAATAACAAAAGCTTAAGTATGGGGGTATTTGATGAATTGTAAATATACCTATTTTTATGTACATTAAATAAGTCATTTTTGTTTATTTTTATTATTTTTGTTTTATATTTCTTTAATAAATTGCTTCTTTTTTTATAAATATTGCTAACTTAAATTTATTTCTGTTTCCTGAAATTTTCAGGAAAAATGCCAAAAATTGACATGTCACGCCCGTGACAAATTGGTCACGCCCATGACCAGGGCGTGACACGTCAAATTCCAGTCAATCAGCAAATTTTGAAGAGCAAAGCTTGACACGCCCCCTGTCACTCCCGTGTCACCCGACACGGGGCGTGACCCAAGCCCGTGTCCACCCGCTCAACGTTTTCATCTCAACGATCGTCGACACCAGCCGACACGCCTAGCGTCACGCCCGTGACCTAGGGCGTGACACCTCTTTTCGCTCGACGATTTTCAACTCGACACTTTCCGCTCGACATTCGTCGAGTGTCGACACCTGCCGACACGCCCAGAGTCACGCCCGTGACCTGGGGCGTGACCTTTTCAGCTAGCCCGACAAGACCTGCCCGAAGACTTTCGGCGCAACCCGCGCCCAGATCAACCTGCTTGACACGCCCAGCGTCACGCCCGTGACCTGGGGCGTGACCACTGCGAGACCGACATGTGTCCAGCCCGAAGTCCACTTTCCCGTCAAATCGCCGGCCACCTTCGCAAATAGTACTGTCACGCCCCCTGTCACGCCCGTGACCAAGGGCGTGACCCATGTAAATTTTTTCTATAAATTCAGAGCTTCTGCTTAGGATTTCTGTTCCTTTTTTGAACCACTTTGCTTAGGGTAGGTGCTGCCGAATTGCCTTCTCATGCTATGTAAGGGATTTTCTTCCCCCTCTCTTAGTGTTTGTTTTTAGCTTTCTTGTAATCACTTTTTCATTAATAAAATGTGTTAGTTTTTTCTCTCTTTGCATAGCTTGGAATCCATTCATGCGCCCTACTCGAAGTGATTTTTAATGTTTGCTCTTATTTTGTTTTTCTTTTATGTCTTCTAAATCTTTTTAGCTTTTAACTTTTGTCTAATTTCTAGCCGTTATAATCGCAATTTTATTTTCATGCAAATACTTGTTTAGGTTTACTTTATTATTTTTACTTTGTTTTCATTCCTATAAGTTTATAAAACAATGTTTTAAAAGGTGATTTTTAATTTTCTTTTAACTTAGGCTCTTTATGATTGTAAAACTTTTCGTTCTCTTTTAGTCTTATTTCCACTTTTTAGGCGTTTCTATAAAATTATAAGAATGAAAACATAATCGTTTTAATTTTTCAAGCTTTTTTCATTTTTGTTTTTATTTCAAAATACTTTTTCCTTATTTACTTTTTTCGTTCTCTTTTTATGCATTTCTACCGCATTCTAGCGGTAGAATTGTTTTCGTTTTAATTTTTCGTGCACTTTGATTTTTCGTTTAAACTTTTGCCCCTTTTATTTTTATTTCAGCTTTTTATGCATTTCTCCCGCATTCTAGCGGTAGAAATGCAGTTGTTTTCATTTTTAGACAACTTAGTTTTTTTTTACTTTTTCTGTACTTGTGCGCATTTATTTCCGCCTACTCGTTAAGAGTTAAATGGCGCTCGCTTATTTTACTTTCTGTAGAGTGCGTGAGTTTGTAATTTTCTTTCTTTCCGCCTACTCACTTGAGTTAAATGGCTGGATTTTATTTTGGTAGAGTGTGTTTACTTTCTTGAAGAGTGTGTGTGTTTTCATTTATGTCGAGAGTGTGTGTGTGTGTTTTAAATTCAGTAGAGTGCGTGTGTTTTACTTTATGTCGAGAGAGTGTGTGTGTGTGTTGCATTTATTTAGTCCTACTCGTTTGAGTAGGACCAGCTTTCTTTCTCCCGCCCACGCATTTGCGCCGGGACTCGCACTTTACAGCTTTCTTCAGTCCTACTCATTTGGGTAGGACTTGCAATTTACTGCTTTATTTTACTGCTTTCATTTTATCGCTTTCATTTACTACTTTATTTATCGCTTTATTTACTGCTTTTCACCGCAAGCCGTCCCCATTCCGATGAGTGGCTAATCATTCTTAGCCCTCGGCATCGAAGAGCATTGGGACAGATAAAATAGCTTAAAATAATTAAAGGTCTAATCTTTCTAATTAATTAAAAGTACTTAAGGTTTGCCCGGGATTAACGACGCGTAGGACCACATATCGATGTGTGGGCCCTATTTTCGTTTTCCATACGCTCGCCGAGAGGCCGTGCATATGGACCGATCACCCCGGGTAAATAGAATTGCGTGCATACCCTCGAAAGAGGACAAGCATAATTCTACCGTATTGGGTTCCCCACCCAATAGCGGGGTTCTTAGCGTAAAGCGGGCGTTAAGAGGAATCCTTCGTCGGACTAACGTTCGGTCGAATAGTCTTAACGTTCAGGTGAGCGGTAGTCCTAGAGATAGGTGAGCTCATTTTAGTGGAACCTCCACGGCCAAGTCTCCGCCTTAATTAATTAGAAATTTAGGAGCTCTTTTTATTTAAAGTCTATTTTAGTTCAATTGTTTTTTCGCTGCCATCGAGCTAAGCTCTTCATCGGCACCACCTTCTTGCTTTCATTTTCTTTCTGTCATTTTCTGCTTTTTCTTATATATAAAATACCCGACAAGTATTATCGGTAAAATAATAGTCCCCTCCAGGGAAGAGTAGAAATAATCGAACCAACCCCGAGAACAATACGACCTCGATATTCCACCCGGAATATCCTGTACTACTCACGATAGGTGCACTTGCCTCCTTTCGTTAAAACTCGATCTAACCCGTTTTATATCCAAATAAATAAATACGCGCGCCCCGTTTTCTAAATAAAATCACTTCGCCTTTTTCTCAAATAAAACCGCCGGGTCGCCGCGTGACCATAAATAATTTTGGAGTTTTAACCATCAGTGTGCCCAGTCTCGACACAATGTCGAGACCAAAGTGTCGACTTCCCGTCTCAGTGTCGACACAGGCTCGACACGCCCTGGGACATGCCCGTGTCCCAGGCCGTGTGCCTGCTTCCAGAACCCAAACTGGCCCAAAACGTCCCCCTTTGCTCCTTTGAGTTTCGGGGCGTTACAACTCTCCCCCTCTTAAAAGAATTTCATCCACGAAATTACATAAAGGAAAGACATGTACAAAACCAAAATTTGTACCTGAGCGGAACAACTCCGGATACTCGTCAAGCATAGTCTGCTCTCTCTCCCAAGAGAGCTCCTCACGACCACAATTGTCCCACCGGACCTTGACCATCCTGATCTCTTTATTGCATAGCCGCTTGACCTCCGAGTCCTCAATCCGCACGGGCTTGACCTTTGTCGTTAGCCCACTATCCACCGGCACTTGATCGACCGCAATCACTTGCGTAGGCTCTTGCACCGCCTTCCGAAGCACCGAAATGTGGAATACATCATGTAAACCACTAAGCTCCACTGAAAGCTTCAACCGATAGGCCGCTTCACCAACTCGCTCCAGAACCTCAAACGGTCCAAGGTACCTCAGGCTTAGCTTTTTCAATCGCCGCACCCGCGAGACACCCTTGAACGGCTTGATCTTTAGGTACACATAATCGCCCACAACAAACTCCACATTCCTGTGCTTGGCATTATAGTATTTCGCTTGCTGGTCCTGAGCGATAAGCAATCTCTCCCGAATGGTTCGCACCAAAGAAGTAGCACCCTCCACTTCCGATCGCTGATACAACTTTGACTCACCCGTTTCTAACCAAGACAACAGCGTGCGACATTTTCTACCATATAGGGCCTCGAATGGCGCCATCTGAATACTCGCTTGGTAGCTGTTGTTGTATGCGAACTCCACCAAATAAAGGTGGTCTTCCCATTGCTTTCCGAAATCCAAGACACACATGCGGAGCATGTATTCCATAGTTCTATTGACCCTCTCGGTCTGCCCATCCGTTTGTGGATGGAAGGCTGTGCTAAATTTTAGCTTTGTTCCCAACATTTTCTACACAAGCCTCCAATCATTGGACGTGAACCGCCCATCCCGGTCACTCACGATGCTGCGGGGCACACCATGAAGCCGTACTATGTTATCCACATAAAGCTTTGCCAACTTCTCCACCGGATCATCCTTCCTATGCGGAATAAAATGCGACACCTTCGTTAATCGATCAACCACCACCCAAATGGCGTCGTTCCCCTTTTGCGACCTTGGCAAACCGTACACAAAGTCCATAGAGATGTCGTCAAATTTCCACTCCGGAATAGGCAAGGACTTAACAAATCCTCCCGGCTTTTGGCACTCCGCCTTTACCAAGGCGCAAGTTTGGCACTTCGCTACGTATAGCGCCACATCCTTTTTCAAACTCGGCCACCAAAACAGGTTCTTCACATCACGGTATATCTTCGTGCTCCCCGGGTGAATCGAGTACTTGGTATGGTGTGCCTCATACAACAACTCCACCCGTAAATTGCCCACACTTGGGACGCACAAACGACCGTCTTTCCAAAGCAACCCGTCCTCCACGACGAATTGGGAATTTGACCCATCCAGAGCCTCTACCATGAATTGCTTCATATGAGCATCCATATCCAAAGGCTGCCAAATACGATCAGCCAGGTCATATTGGACTTCAATCCAATTCAGAACTGCTTCAGCACCTGATTGTCTGTCCACACAGACAATCTCCAACGCCTCCAACTCTCGCACCAACCGCTCATCATGCACCGATAGCCAATTGGCTTGAGCTGGGGCTCGGCGACTTAGCGCATCCGCAACCGCATTCCCTTTGACAGGCACGTAGTGGATCTTGAACGTATAGTCCCCCAGGAACTCCATCCATCTACGCTGCCGCATATTCATATCTTTCTGATCAATAAGGTACTTCAGGCTTTTGTGATCGGTGTAGATATCAATCTTCACACCGTACAAGTAGTGTCTCCACAGCTTCAAGGCAAAAATCACGACTGCTAACTCCAAGTCATGGACCAGATAGTTTCTCTCATGCACTTTTAGCTGTCTCGAGCCATAAGCTATTACACTTCCGTGTTGCAGTAACACGCAACCCAAACCGCTGCCCGAAGCATCGCTATAAATCTCATAGCCTTCGGTCCCACATGGCGAACTCAGCACAGGCGTCGTGGTCAACCGACACTTCAACTCCTCAAAAGCTCGCGCGCACTCCGGCGTCCAAACGAACTTATGCTCCTTCCTCGTCAAAGTAGTGAGAGGTAACGCTATCCGCGAGAAGTTCTCTACGAAGCGCCTATAATAGCCGGCAAGCCCCAGAAAACTCCGGACTTCCGCTACCGTAACAAGCTCAGTCCACTCCCGTATCGCAACAATCTTCGCCGCATCCACAGCAATACCCTCTCCACTTACTATATGCCCGAGGAACGCTACTGAGGATAGCCAAAACTCGCACTTCGAGAACTTGGCATACAACTGATTTCTCCGTAGCGTATCCAACACCAAATGAAGATGCTTGAAGTGATCTTCCTCACTTTGCGAGTACACCAAAATATCGTCGATGAAGACGATCACAAAATGGTCCAAGTACTCCCTAAAAGTCCTGTTCATCAAATCCGTGAACACCGACGGCGCATTTGTCAGCCCAAACGGCATGACCGTAAACTCATAGTGCCCGTATCTCGTACTAAACGCTGTCTTCGGGATATCACTCTCCCTTATTCGTAGCTGAAAGTACCCAGCCTTGAGATCTAACTTCGAGTACACCATCGACCCAACTAACTGATCAAAAAGATCATCAATCCGGGGGATCGGGTACTTGTTCTTCTCGGTCAACTTGTTGAGCTCCCTATAATCAATACATAGCCTCAAGCTTCCGTCCTTCTTCTTAACAAAGAGGACTGGTGCGCTCCAAGGCGAAGAACTCGGGCGCACATACCCTTGCTCCAACAACTCTTGCAGTTGAACTTTCAGCTCCGCCATTTCCTTAGGCGCTAGCCGATAAGGAGATCGTGACACAGGCTTTGCACCTGGCACTAGCTCGATCATAAAATCTATCTCCCGCTGAGGCGGGGCTCCAGGAAGATCTGCGGGGAACACATCAAGGTATTCCGATACCACTGAAATACAATCCAACACGGGCTTTGGCTTTGCAACCTCCACTAGTGTAAAGAACAGTTCTGCTCCGACACGAACCGCCTTCACCACCTGAAGAGCAGACATCAATGTCTTGCTCGACCCCTTTAAGCCCATAAAAGGCGTCTCACGACTTGCTCCCAGCTTGACTTCCTTGCTACCGCAATCTATATGGGCCTGTTACTCCGAGAGCCAGTCCATGCCAAATATGACGTCGAACTCCACCAACGGAAGTAAAGACGCCCGCAGGTCGAACTCCTGCTCCCCAATACGAATCTTAACATCGCAGATCCTATCCGCTCGCATCAAACACCCATTGGGCAACAACACATCCAACTTATCCTTCGCCAACGAAGAAGGGACTCCGATGCGTGATATAAATCCTTCGGACAAGAAGGAGTGTGAAGCTCCCGTATCGAAGAGTGCTCGTGCCGGATTTTCACAAATCAATACAAATCCTAAACAAGCAGTGGTAAGGTAACATGTGCATAATAAGTATTTAAATAAATTGACTTGCTATAAATTAAACTGTACCTGTCACCACATCAGCCTGTTTGATGGCCTCCTGTTGGCCAAGATTGTAGACCCTTGATTGGGCCGGAGCATAATGGGATGCGGTCGACTCCACCGCCTTTCCCTTCTCTTCATAAGTAGCTCCCGGCTTCCTCTCGGACTTAGGACGTCCGCTCCAACAGTCACGGGCAAAGTGCCCCGTCTTCCCACAAGTAAAACACGCGCCCGGGGTCCGACTCGTAGTCGCCCCAGAAGCACCAGAAGGAGCTGGACCCGAAGTCCTATGCTTCTTGAAAGCCCTCCGATAGCCGGACTTTGAAGTAGTCGGCACTTTAAATTCAGATTTTCTATCACCCAAGCCTTTCTTCGCTTGCACATTCTTCATGTCCTTCTCCAAGGACCGGGCAGTATTGACCAAGGTTAAGAAACCCTGCGTCATTGGCCCCGAGAGTAATAATCTCAACTCATCTCTCAACCCTTCATAGAAGCAATTAGTCTTGCACTCCTCATCCATGATGGTGGAGCTAGCATAACGACTCCGACGAGTAAACTCATGGAGATATTCATCCACGCTCCTCTCACCCTGTACCAACTTCAGGAACTCATTCTCCAACGCTATCTTCTGCGTCGAAGGGAGGTATCTAGCCAAAAATAATCTCGAGAACTCCTCCATCGAGACATCACCAAGTTGCCTACCTCTCAGTAAGTGCAGCTCCAATCCTTCCCACCACATCCTCGCTTCACTGTCCAAAAGGAACGTAGCGATGGTGGTCATTTGCCACTCCTCCGTCTCCGTCGCTGTCATGACTCTCTTCACCCTGGAGAGCCAGTCTTCAGCCTGAGATGGGGTTCCCAACCCCGAGAATAACGGAGGGTTAAAGCTCATTACATGCTTAAGCTGCCTCTCAGTTGCCCTCCTCGGCACCACCGGTTCCACAACCACTTGATCCACTCTCCCCGGCTAAGCCTCTTGAAGAGGTTCTTGCTCCATCATAGGAGCGGGCTACTGCGTTTGCCTTGCAGGCTGCACATTTATCACGGCCAACACCGCTTCAGCCACTAATCGAATATTTTCAGCCGATAGAGGTGTTGCAGGAGCAACATCCGGTGCACTACTAGCCTCAGAAACTCGGCGTTCTGACGGCCCAACACCACTTCTGGTCACCTATAGTGGTACAAAACACCGTTAAGCGACCACATAAATTGCAAACAGCAATTATAGGAACACGCAGGTTCCTCAAACATGAGTATTTTCATTCCTAAGTGGACATTCATGGGTTCTTTTTACTGTTATTACGATGACTCACACAATGTGCTCACCACCCCTTAAAAAGAATTCGCCCACAAATTCAGTTTAAGCCCGACCAAAACCAGTAGTCTGATACCAAATTGTAACACCCCCTATCCGTCACATAGCATATAGCAGTAGGTCCGGCCGGGGCCCGACGCCGTATGCCACAGACAGACCGGGTGGTTACTTATGGAAACCATCCAACCAATCTCAACGTCCTACACAGAGCATTCTAGCGGAAGCATTAAATAAAAGTTGCAATAAATAACCCAGCATTAGAGCATGAATGTCCACTAGTACAGAATAGGAATGTTATACAAAATACCCAAAATAAGCCTTAAGGCCTTACAAACTGTTTCGCTTCAAATTACATGTTTTACAAACCACGGCACGCAGGCCGGTCACACATG
Source organism: Platanthera guangdongensis (assembly GCA_039583875.1). Classification (NCBI taxonomy): domain Eukaryota; kingdom Viridiplantae; phylum Streptophyta; class Magnoliopsida; order Asparagales; family Orchidaceae; genus Platanthera; species Platanthera guangdongensis. The sequence continues at coordinate 146,971,280 of CM077162.1, forward strand.
AATAAAGCAGTAAACACTTCCAATTAGGCCTTCAAGGGCCGGCTTCGCATTCGGGCTTTAGCCCGCTATTGACCGCTTAGTCCAGCTGCACCTGCAAGCAACAAACCACCGCACGGTGGCAAAACAAGGCAACGGTCAGCAATGCTGACCAAATTATAACGATCCCGCCCCCAACTCGGGGCGGCGATGCTCCTTCCCTGCATTCCATTAGCATAAGCGAGCAATAAACATATACAGCCATTTCATCACAGACGTTGGCTCGCACGGGCACACGCCCCGTGCTCTCAGGGCACATTCTCAGTGAACCGGTCGATGTCACGTCAATTAAAGCCATAGACATTCCGGACTCACCACCGCCACTTTGACGGCCAAACCTATGAGCAATTTGTCTTCCCGGCCTGGGTCACGACAATTTAAGCCATTGACCGCCGAAGACCCTAATCTATACCAACGGTAAGTACCACGTGCCTTTAGGTCTCTTTAACCGAATGATATAGAACGGGTACGGTTCCATCTAACCCGTGCTCACATCGCAACGACAATTTAAGTCATATGCGCGGGTCAAACTTCCACCGAGTCCCATTTCCATCACAAGTCACATAACCCGGTTATGTTCAAGTTGGCTCTCAAGCCACCAAGTTGGCAAGATCTCGTATCCGCCCAGTTTTCCGGGTGCACCTTTGGGTTAGTCCCCAAGGCTCCCTGCTGCAATCTACCGCGTAGAAAATCCGAAAAACAACCAATAGCACGGAGTCTTCTCCGGCATTATGCAATGCAACATCACCGATCCAGACCAACATGTCCGGGTAGGCTTCACACATCATGCCTATGTCCGTTCTCGCTTATGGACTCTAAACAATGGGGACTTCACTTATCTACCCGAAGGAACGCCTCCAACTCTCCGCAAACTCGCGAGAGCGGGCTTCCTATGCAAAGAAAGAGAGCTACTCATGCTCAAGATGAGGATCGTTACCCTAGCGTTCCTCTTTGGCGCCATTGAAAAGTAATCGGATGAAAAGCACCGCACTAGCTTTGCCTCCATGGATCCGGAGTCGGCTCGCGATTCGGAGCTTCGAAGCTCCTCCAATGGCGGGATCTAGCTCCTTCTTCCTCCCTTGGCTCTCCTCTCTCTCTAAGGCTTTAGAAAGATAACACTTAAGAAAAAGTGAGGGTTTCTAAGTCCAATCCCGGGTATATCCCTTCAGGAACAACCCCCAGCCGTTGGATCTCAAAATAAGGAAACGAACGGCTTTGATTCAGGACTGAAATGCCCAATCTGGACCGAACACGGCCTGGCACACGCCCGTGTCCAGGGCCGTGTGCCTCATTCGCCGTCAAAATCGGCTCGCCTGGAACCTCACACGGGTATCGAACACGCCCGTGTTCGAGCTAACACGCCCGTGTTCCACCTAACACGGCCGTGTGGCCGGCCGTGTACCGCATCATTTTTCCCCAAAATCAACCCGAGCACTACACGGGTTCTAGGACACGCCCGTGTCCTTACCCGTGTCACCTCAACACGCCTGGACCCCAGGCCGTGTACACGGTCTCGACACTCGACACTTCGTCGAGCGAAGATCGTTGACCTGATGATACGGCCTTGGACACGCCCGTGTCCTAGGCCGTGTGCCTTGTCTCGACACAATGTTGAGACCAAAGTGTCGACTCCCCGGGACGAGTTTCGACACGGGTTGACACGCCCTGCGACACGCCCGTGTCGCAGGCCATGTGCCATATCTCGACACTTCGTCGACCACAGAGTGTCGACTTCGCGGCTAAGTGTCGATACGGGTCGACACGCCCTGCGACACGCCCGTGTCGCAGGCCGTGTGCCCAGTCTCGACACAATGTCGAGACCAAAGTGTCGACTTCCCGTCTCAGTGTCGACACAGGCTCGACACGCCCTGGGACACGCCAGTGTCCCAGGCCGTGTGCCTGCTGCCAGAACCCAAACTGGCCCAAAACGTCCCCCTTTGCTCCTTTGAGTTTCGGGGCGTTACAAAAGCATTATGCAAAATCAAGTCAGAGGACAACACAACTGTGTTGACGGGTAAAAGGAAAGGTAACATCTATCTAGTAGATTTTCTTTCAACAGATATAGATATTTGCCTGTTCAATTCTGTTGTAGACCAAATATTTTATGGCATAAGAGACTAGGACACCTAAACCTTAGAACTATTGCCAGGCTATCCAAGGACAACCTTGTTAGAGGACTACCTTCTGGCCCCTACAAGAAGGAAGGACTATGCAGGGCTTGTCAATTAGGCAAGCAAACTAAAAACAGTTTTAAGTCACTTAATAAGAGTGATTCACCTAGGATATTGTATCTGTTACACATGGATCTTTTTGGACCCATCACAGTACAAAGCCTAGGAGGGAAATCTTACACTTTAGTAGTTGTAGATGACTTCTCTAGATTCACTTGGGTGTTCTTTCTAAGGAAGAAGTCTGATAACTTTAAGTGTCTGACAGAGTTTCTCAAATGTATACAGATTGAGTTCAATACTCACATTGCCCTGATCAGAAGTGATCATGGGACAGAGTTTGATTCTCTTCTTATGCAAGAGTTCTGTCAGAGTGAAGGGATCAGGCATACTTTCTCAGCTCCTAGAACTCCTCAACAAAATGGGGTAGCTGAAAGGAAAAATAGAACCCTTATTGAATCTGCCACTACATTGTTGTCAGATGCTCACCTTCCTCTATCCTTTTGGGCAGAGGAAGTGAACACCTCCAACTATGTGCTGAATAGAAGTTTGATACATAAACTAAAGGGAAAGACTCCCTATGAATTACTCAAAGGGAAGAAACCTAAAGTTGATTATTTTAGAGTTTTTGGTTGTATTTGCTACATACATAATAATGACAAGAAATATTTAGCAAAATTTAAACCTAAAGCTGATGAAGGAGTGTTTCTGGGATACTCCATGATTAGCAAGGCTTATAGGGTCTATAATAAATCATCTCTAAAAATTGAGGAATTTGTTCATATATCATTTGATGAATCTAACATGTCTTTCAAGGAGAAGATCTCTTCTACCATAGAACCTTTGCAGGAACATTCTCTTGTTGAAGAATTGAACAAGTTACAGGTTACTCAAAAGGATGAAAACAGTGAAGATGAAGAAAGTGTTCAACATATTGAAGAACAACCTGAAGAGCCAGTTGTTGTACCATAAGAGGAAACGACAACACAGGTTGGTGAACAATCAACACCCCCTGTAGATTTAGTAACATCAAGAGACCATCCAATTTCCCAAATAATTGGAGACATCTCAGCTGGTGTGCAAACCAGAAATCAGGTCAACTAAAACCTGTTGCACACCTGCTTCCTATCTCAAATTGAACCTCAGTCCATTCAAGATGCAGAGCAAGATCCACACTGGATCATTGCAATGCAAGAAGAGTTGCATCAATTTGAAAGGAACAAAGTGTGGGAACTATTGCCAAAGCCTAAGGATCACTCCACTGTTGGAACAAAGTGGGTGTTCAGAAACAAACTAGATGATCAAGGAGTAATTGTAAGGAACAAGGCAAGGCTAGTTGCTCAGGGATATTCTCAAGAAGAAGGAATAGACTATGACCAGACTTTTGCACTAGTTGCAAGATTGGAAGCCATCAGTATATTTTTAGCTTATGCAGCACATAAATGCTTCAAGGTATATCAGATGGATGTCAAAAGTGCATTTCTAAATGGAGACATCAAAGAGGAAGTACATGTCAGACAACATCCAGGTTTTATCTCTCCGACTTATCCTGATTATGTTTTTAAATTGAACAAAGCATTATATGGTCTCAAGCAAGCTCCTAGAGCATGGTATGAGACCCTAGCATGCTTTCTTTTGGAAAATGGATTTATAAGGGGTAGAGTAGACCAAACTCTTTTCATTAGAACCCATAAGTCCCATACCCTACTAGTGCAGATTTATGTAGATGATATTATTTTTGGTTCAACTGACTCAAAATTATGCAGAAGATTTTCCAACCTAATGCATTCTAAATTTGAAATGAGTAGCATGGGTGAGCTATCCTTCTTCCTAGGATTGCAAGTCAAACAGCATGCTGAAGGCATCTTTATTTCTCAAACCAAATATGCAAATGAATTGGTTAAGAAATTTGGCATGTCTGAAGCATCTTGTATGAAAACACCTATGCCTACTAATGCTGTATTGGATGCTGTTGAACATGGGAAACCTGTTGATCAGACAACATATAGAGCAATAATTGGCTCTTTGCTATACCTTACAGCTAGTAGACCAGATATAATGTTTGCTACATGTATATGTGCTAGGTTTCAAGTAAGCCCTAAAGAGTCACACCTAATATTAGTAAAGAGGATTCTCAGGTATGTTAAAAGTTATCCAAATCTAGGTCTCTTGTATCCAAAAGATTCAGCATTTGATTTAACTGGATTTTCTGATGCTTATTATGCTGGATGTAGAATTGACAGGAAAAGCACCAGTGGAACTTGTCAGTTCCTTGGTGACAGACTTGTCTCTTGGTTTTGTAAGAAACAAACTTCTGTGTCAACTTCAATTGCTGAAGCTGAATACATGGCTGTAGGCAGTTATTGTTCACAAATCTTGTGGATTCAAAACCAACTCCTAGACTATGGCTATAACTTAGAGAAGTCTAAAATCTTTTGTGATAACACCAGTGCTATTTCTATAGCTCAAAATCCAGTCCTCCATAGTAGGACAAAACACATAGAGATTAGGCATCACTTTTTAAGGGATAATGTTGAAAAGAATAAAATTGAACTATAATATATCCCAACTGATTTACAAAGGGGAGATATTTTCACCAAGCTCTTGGATGAAAAGAAACACACTTTCTTCCTAAATCAGTTAGGAATGTTAGATGGAGGAAGTCTTAAATAATATCCAAGATTTTAAAAGTTTAAAAATTGACCAAGACTAGACAAACATCTTGATTTTTCTTAGTGTCTAGAGTTCTTCTGGTCTCTGAACTGCGCTCGACGATTTTCCCCCAGATCGTCGAACGGAGATCGACGATTTCTGAAATCGTCGACCTGAGTTCAGCGTTTCTCAGATAGTATGAACTATCTCTTCCGGTCAGCGATCATCGAACGGCGCTCGACGATTTTGTTCTCTGAACGATCGTCGAACAGAGTTCGACGCTTTCCAATATCGTCGAACGGAGATCGATTATGTTGAAGACTCTTCAGATTCCTTTAGAAGCCTCGATCGTCGAACTGAGTTCAATGATCTTTCCATTTCTGCGTCGAACCCTAATATAAAATTCATTTTTCGCCGTCGTTCTCCTTTGCGCTTTCGATTTCTCTACAAAAACTTTCTTTCCCTCCAAACATTTCTGCACTTGGTCGTTTTGTTTGTTGAATCTTTGCAGGTAACTATGGCTGTTTCTGTTGCTGTTCTCGCCGCCATGAAATTTGATGCCGACTTTGACATAGACATGGAATCCTTCAGCACGACAGACCAGGTTTTTCAGGATATCTTAGAGCTATTCAAAGAGCAGAAACTTGCTGCAATCATGACCACAAGGATTAAGCTTTCTTCTGATGAGATTAAAGAGTGGGTCTACACTGCCCACAATCAGGATCACAACACCATTGTTGGATCAATCTCTGACACACAGGTACCTTTAACCCCAGCAATTCTGACAGAGGTTTTTGAGTTAAGTACTGGTGGAGATTCTACTGATTTTTCTGGAGACGAATATGCTGACTTGCTTGTCAGAATGGGTCATTCTGAGGCTAACCCCAGCAAGCTGTTGAAAAAGAATCTTTCTGTGGAATACAGATTCCTGGCTGATGTAGTTGGAAAGGTCCTATTGGCTAAGCACTCTGCCCATGATACAATTTCCAGGTATCAGCTCTGCTTAATGGGAGCCATAGTGGACAGGAAGAATCTGAACTGGGGAGAGGTCTTCTTTGAACTAATTAAGAAGAAAATTAACAAAAGTTTTATAAATTTTGGAAGGATTTTAGGCATTTTTCTACAGAATAGGTGCCATGCATTGCTGGTATCCTCTAGGATTCACATAAATGCTTCCAAGAGACTGTCTTGTGCCCTTTTTGGTAAATGGGACAGGCAGATCATCAAGCCCAGCAGGCCCTCTTCCAGCACTCCTTCAGGCACCAGGACTGTCAGAGTCACTTCCCCTCAGGTCTCTGCCCCTGCAGCTGACCTGCCTGCTGATGCCTCTCCTCATCCTCCAATTCCATCTCTTCCAATTCCACCCACCATTCCAACTCCATCCACCATCATCATCTCCAGCCCCTCTCCAACATCTACACCATCTCCAATCCCTATTCTACCAACAACAGAAGAACAATTCCAACCCTTATACTCCTACCCTCAACCAGATATCACTTCATCACCCTCCATTCCATCCTTCAATCTCATTGATGATTCCTTCATGGATGACTCACCATCCTCTCCTCCTGAGCTATCCTCATCCTCAACCTCTTATCAAGATCTTCTGCAAGAAATCATTGATCAACCCACCTTCACACCATCTATCTCCATCCCACTGTCCTCTATCACCACCTTACCCACACCTCAACCATCTCTTCCCCCATTCACCAGCTCTCCACTACTATCATCAACAGCTACACCTCCATCCTCTACCTCTGCTCCAGTCACTACTTAGCAAGTAGATATTCCAGCCCTTGCTGACAGGCTTTATGAATTGCTAGCCCCCAGGCTATCTCTTCTTTTGGAGACCTCCTTGGCTCCATTAATCCAGTCAGTGGCAGCTCTTTCTGCCAGGCTCTTCTCTTTATTCCCTCAGGCAGCCACTTCAGCAGTGTGCCTTGATCCAGCTCTGTCTGAATCTAGGCAGGGGGAGATGCCCTATGAAGTGAGCCTGCCTGCTGTTGTTCTTGTTGTTTCTTCAGTTCTTGCTACTGCTACTGCTGCTGCTGATGTGTTTCAAGATCCAGTTCCACCTCCTGTTGCAGTCTTTTCAATAGACCTCAGGTCTTTGCTCTCAAAATTTGATTCAATGTATTTCAGTTGTCTGCCAGAGAAAGCTTGTCTTCCAGAGACAGTTTCTATCCAGCCCCCAGAGGATTTGTCCAAGGCCCTTGTGCCCTTCTCCTGTTGTGATCCCAGCATCATCACTTCCTTTGTTAACTCAGTTTATGCTGTTGATGATATTGTTGTTGTCTCTGATGCTGCTGCCCCTCCTACTGCTGAAAGTTTGGATGATACTTCTGTTACTGCTACACATGCTGCTGTTTCTACTGATATCCTTATGACAAAGGCACATGATGTTGAGCCCTCTATATTTTCTGATGATATTTCTGCTGCTGATATTGCTGTTTCTGTTAGTGAAACTGCTGCTGCCCCATCTGCTGTCATTACTGCTCCTGAACCTTCTGTATATGTTGTTGTTACTGATGCTTCAACCTCTGCTTCTGCTTCAACTTCAACTGCCACACCTTCAGTATCTGCTGCTGTTGCTGCTGCATCAACTCCTGTTACCAGTTCTGTATCTGCTTCAATCCAGCTCAAGCAAGATTTGATGAAAAAGATTGATGCTCTTTATGACAATCAAAGCTCTGAAAGTGATGAGTTTAAGACAGATTCTGATGATTCTTCTGCTACCATTGCCAGAAAGAGAAAGGCAAGGAGCAAAGCCATGAAGAGAGTACCTCCAGCAAAGGTCAAGGACAATAATGACATACTATATTATATCCTTCATGATTGCCCCATAACTGAGCACTGGATGCAGTACTCAAAGAATCAACTTAAAGCAATGAAGAAGAAAAGGAAATATGAAAAAGGCTCTTCTCAATTCCAACATCCTCATCCTCCTCCACCACCTCCTCCTGATGCAGGTGCAGGTGGAAGTTCTGCTGCTCAACCCCATGCTAGAAGTCAAACCCCCTATCAGCCACATGCCAGATCTTATCATAGGGGAAGCCAGTCCAGGGGCTCTCAATCCAGAAGACGAGGCTATAGAGGCAATCAAAGAGAATTCCAAGTTTATTCTAAAGGATACTCAAGGCAACATCCCTACTCCAGGGAAGGACAAATCTCTTCTAACATAACCTCTGGTCCTTTTCCCTATAAATTGAAGGAAACAGTTTCATCCAGGCCTCCTCAGGACAATCAATCTAATAGATATGAGCCACCAGTGCCATTTGAAGACCCTGAGAACAATCCAGCTGCTTGGACTGCAAGGATGAAAGAACTTGCTGCACTGGACCAGATCAAGAAAGCTAAAGAGGAAGGAAGAGACTCCTCCAACATCACTACAATGTCTGATCAGAGAAAGAAAGAGTTGGAAAGATATGGGTCAAGCAAATTCTTTGATTCTGATAGATACATGGAGCTGCATCCTGAAGCTGTAGTTCCCAGGCCCAAACAGCAAACCATTTTAGGTGCAGCAGATGATACAAGATCAAAGAAGGAAGCTCTCAACCCCAACAGAGAAATCAAACTCATTAAGAGCAAGGAAAAGAAATGATTATGTAAGGTGACAATCACTCTGATTTCTGATTATTATCTGGGATGATATATATCTGTGGTTCTGCAATGTCCAGCTTTTTTCTTTTCTGTATTATTGCTTGTATGTTGTTATTTTAAATTTTCCAAATTCTGTAAGTATTAATCCTAACCCAAATAGGGGGAGATTGTTGGAATACCCTATTACTAATTTGGGTCAGGATCACTATGTCTCTAGGAAACCAGTTTTTGACCTCCTGTATAGCTCAAAGGTCAATTAGAATTGAGTCTAAGGGTTAGAAGTCTAAGTTTGGAAGCTGCCCTCAAGACCAAGAATTTTGCAGTTTGAGACTAAGTCATATCGTCGAGCTCAGCACGACGATTCATCGAACTTCGATCGACGATCGTCTAGCTCAACTTCGACAATCGTCGAACTCCATTCGACGATCGCTGAGCTCAACTTCCACAAATCGTCGAACTCCATTCGACGATCTGCGAGCTCAGTTCGACGATCTTGACTCAATGTTGGTTCTCTATCTCTGAGCTCAGTTCGACGATCTTTGAGCTCAGATCGACGATATTTTGTTGTTGTATAAATCCATATCGCTGAGCTTAGTTCGACGTTAGCAGAGCTCAGTTCGATGATTTTCTGATAACTTCAAGGATTTTCAAGATTCAAATTCAGATCAGTTAAGGAGTTATTCTGCAATTAATTCAGAAGATTTTCTAGCCGTTTTCATTTATTTCTGGACCAAGTTTCAAGAGATTATCAAGGAATGTTTCTTTGGACTTTCCTCCAGAAGAAATTTTGCAATTAAGGATGCAATTAATGCAGGCCAACGGCTATTCTTGACAGAGGATGTTTCTTCTATTCAGTACCAGAGAATAAAAGATAAGAATTTTTGAATCTCTCAGTGATATCACAATCCTCAGAACAAAGACAAGAAGAACAAGAAAAATATATTCTCTGTCTCAAAGAATTCTCTGAAGAACACACATCCAAGGAGATCAAACTTTCTGAAATCTTCTGATCTCTCTTGTCTCAAGTGTTCAAGGCCAACATCTTTCAAGACTCCAGACACCTAACATTTCAGTTGTTGCTGAAATTATCTTTTGCTGGAGATCAACTTCTGAAGGCCTATCACCCTACATCAAAGCTTCTTTTCTTGAACATCTCAAGGACTCAGGGGGAGCTTTGACACCATCAAATCCACATAGTCTTCTCAGCTGCTTTGAGAAAGAGAAGACTTCCATCACTCTCTCACCCCCATCTCTGTAAAGGGTTTCTCAAACTCCCTTCAAAAGTTTGAGCTTGGTTTTTGAGCACCTTGTCAAAAGCTCATTGGTGGCAAGACACCTGATCAAAAAATCTGATTTGGTTTTTGAGCACCTTATCAAAAGCTCATTGGTTCCCAGGACACCTGATCAACTCATCCTGCAGTGGATTCCTACCTAGGGTGGTAGAAGAGTGGATGTACCCAAGTTTAGGGGAACCACTATATTTCCTTGTGTCATCTGGATTGCTTGTCTTTATTTTTGTTTCTGGCTGTGATTGTTCTGTGATTATTTTGTGATTAGTTTAGTTCTGTGATTAGATTTAATAATTGCTTCCCTGCTCACTCACATTACAACAATTATTGTAAAAAGTTTTCAAGCACCATATACTCTATTCACCCCTCTCTCTAGAGTATATCAGATCTAGCTGCACATTCAGAGACCCCCGGCCACTGGCCGGTCTCGCCCCGCTAGGCCGCGGGCAGGGGCGAGACCCCCGGCCAATGGCCGGTATCGCCCCGCAGTCCCGCGGGTAGGGGCAAGACCCCCGGCCACTGGCCGGTCTCACCCCGCTAGGCCGCGGGCAGGGGCGAGACCCCCGGCCACTGGCCGGTCTCGCCCCACTAGGCCGCGGGCAGGGGAGAGACCCCCGGCCACTGGCCGGTCTCACCCCGCCAGGCCGCGGGTAGGGGCGAGACCCCCGGCCACTGGCCGGTCTCGCCCCGCTAGGCTGCAGGCAGGGGCGAGACCCCCGGCCACTGGCCGGTCTCGCCCCGCGCGGCCGTGGGTAGGGGCGAGACCCCGACCACTGGCCGGTCTCGCCCCGCGTGGCCGCAGGCAGGTGCGAGACCCCCGGCCACTGGCCGGTCTCGCCCCGCGCGGCCGCGGGCAGGGGCGAGACCCCCAACCACTAGCCGGTCTCGCCCCGCTAGGCTGCGGGAAGGGGAGAGACCCCCGGCCACTGGCCGGTCTCGCCCCGCAAGGCCGCGGGCAGGGGCGAGACCCCCAGCCACTGGCTGGTCTCGCCCTGCAAGGCCGCGGGCAGGGGCGAGACCCACGACCACTGGCCGGTCTCTCCCCGCTAGGCCGCGGGCAGAGGCGAGACCCCGGCCACTAGCCGGTCTTGCCCCGCTAGGCCGCTGGCAGGGACGAGACCCCCGGCCACTGGCCGGTCTCGCCCCGCTAGGCCGCGGGCAGGGGCGAGACCCCCGGCCACTGGCCGGTCTCGCCCCACTAGGCCACGGGCAGGGGCGAGACCCCCATCCACTAGCCGGTCTCGCCCCGCTAGGCCGCGGGTAGGGGCGAGACCCCCGACCACTGGCTGGTGTCACCCCGCTAGGCCACGGGCAGGGGCGAGACCCCCGACCACTGGCCGGTCTCGCCCCGCTAGGCCGCGGGCAGGGACTCGAACTACTCAAAAGCTCATAAAACTCATCTGGTCCTGCACCTGTCGGGAGGACCCCCACTCTGCGAATACGGGGTTGTACACAATCCCCGGTCTTTGCGAGGTCGGCACAAGCTCGGAAAGAAACATCCAACCCAACATATTCGCTAAGTGTGAGTTTCTTGCGCGGTCAATCTGCCATGCCAGCTGATGGGAGCCTGGGTGGCAAGACACCCTCCGGGTAAAAAACACTTCACCCCCTGGAGGGGTCAACCTGCCATGCCAGCTGATGGGATCCTGGGTGGAGAGACCCCCTCAGGGTAAAAAACACTTCACCCCCCGGAGGGGTCAACCTGTCATGCCAGCTGATGGGAGCCTGGGTGGCGAGACCCCCTCTGGGTAAAAAAGACTTCACCCCCCGAAGGGGTCAACCTGCCATTCCAGCTGATGGGAGTGAAATAAATAGTGCCTAACCACCTAGAGGGGGGTGAATAGGTGTACTTTTTCTTTTTTACTTTAAAGGCAGACAAACTGTTTTGTACTTTAAGCAGCAAATGCAAATTTTACAGCTATCACAACACAGCAACCACAGAAACAAACATTCGCAGAGTGCACACAGTGTTTATAGTGGTTCCCCAAGGTCTGGGTACATCCACTTTCCCCCTTCGCTTATCTAGTAGTGTACTAGATTCAGCCTAACTTCTGCACTTCTCCTCAAATCCTCAGATCTTACAGCTCAGAACCCCAAACAGGTTCTTACAACTCAGGCACAAAGCCCTACCACTCAGTCTTCAACAAGACCTACACTCAGGCTAAACAGTCCTACCTCAGCCTTCAACAAGGCCTACACTTAGAGAATTGATTCTCCTACACTCAGGCTCAAAAGCCCTACCTCAGCATTTATAAATTTAGGCTTACAACTCAGATCCCTTAGGATCCTACAAAAAGATAATAAAGAGTTTTAGATCACCACTCAGTTTGAGAGAATGAAGAGGGCAACCTTCTTGATCAGTTCTTGATAACACTGATTCCTGAGATCAACTTTGTCTTTGCTTTCTTCAAGGCTTCTTGAGTCTGAACTCAGTAAAGTTGATCTTCTTGAAGTAGACCGGCTGACAACTTCCTTCTTAGGATGGAGAATTAAATCTGGATCCTACTGTGCAGTCTGGTTCAGAACCTGCTTCTTAAGAGATTTGATTAACAAGTCTCTTTCTTGATTTCAGATACTGGAGTTCTCTCTCTCCAAGTAAATCTGAAATTTCTTCAAAATACTGATTTACAGTTTTCTCTGGATCTGTCTTGATATTCTTAAATTTTAATCTTCTGATTGATTGATTTTTTTGATTGATTTCTGTTGAAGGAGAAAGACTTTTATATAGTCTTCCTCCAAGGTAACCGGCTGATCCGATTTCTAACGAACTTCTGACAGCTCTGACAATTGCAGTAGACCGGCTGAAATGGCAGCTATCAAGTCATCCAGTCACTTCTTGAAAATACTGTCTCCGTCTGAAAGTGTCCACACTGATCTTCATTATGTGTTGACACAAATAGACCAAGTGTCGACACAAGTGAACTAAGTGTCGACACTTGCCTTGGTAGTGTCGATACAACCCCTTCTGTTGTTGTGACAGCTTCTCGACACTGCTTCTGTTGAGTGTGTCGACACTGATTGAGTGTGTCGACACAAGTACTTCTTCTTTAAAACTTAGTTGAATTCTACTGTGTGTCGACACATTTCCTTTGTGTCGACACAACTTCTTTTGTTGTTGATACTAGCTGAGTGTCGACACATCTCCTTTATGTCGACATAACTTCTTCTATTATTGATACTAGCAGAGTGTCGACACATCTCCTTTGTGTCGACACAAGTACTTATTTACTTTAACTGTGTTGAAACTTGATGTGTGTCGACACAAGTCCTGTGTGTCGACACAGTTGATGTCGACAATGCCTTCAGTGTGTTGACACAGCTTCCTAGTGTCGACACATTGGATGTCGACTAAGCTTCTCTAGGTGTCGACACTGCCTCTAAGTGACGACATGATATATGTTGAGTATTCTTCATAGTGTGTCGACACTGCCTGTATGTGTCGACACTTTTCTTCTGGTGTCGACTCTGCCTTTCCTGGTGTCGACACAAATACTCCAAGTGTCGACACAGCTTCTATAGGTGTCGACACAAGCCTTCATAAGTGTCGACACTGCATCTCTAGGTGTCGACACATGGACTTAGAAACTTTTCTGCATTTCCTGCAATTACTTAACCTGCACATATAAATTCAAAGCACATCAAATACACCTTGATGTATATAATTGAGTAGGGTGAGGCTTCTTCAAATCTGGTACACATTTTCCAATGTACCCAACAATCTCCCCCTATTTGGAGAAGTCATAACCCTTAGTCAATGATATACACTATACATAACAAATACACATTATGATGTATAACAATTTATATGACAGAGTAAATACTAAACAAAACATGTATAAACAATCTTCACAGAATAAAATTGTAACAGATTGAACATCAAACATTGTTTTGTTACAACTTCCAATAGTTTCATTAATCAAAAGTTTACATGGATTTTAATGCAAATGATTACAGAGTTGTAAACTTAAGAAAATTCTATTCTATGGCTGCACTGGCTCCTTGATAACAATGCCCTTGCCAGATTGAATCTTGGCTTGAACTGGAGCATCAGTGTCATCAATAGGCTTCTTGCCCTTAAGATCTTTCTTCTTCTGTTTTTCAGCCCTTATCTTTTGTCTCTCAAAATAATGATAAGGCTTAGGGAAATACTTGCTAGGCTCCTGTACATTAGGAGGTAGCTTCCCAAGTTTAGCCTTCCTTCTGTATTGTACTATGGCTTCTTGCCGGACTTCATGTTTTCTCCATTCTTGCTCAGAGTACCACTTGCCCCTTTCTAGGATATTATCCTTTGCAGCCTTCCAAGCAGTCAGTATAATATTTCTAGAAGTTGGGCTCCACTGCTCAAAATCTGGCCTTAACTCAGCCTGTTCTCTGAACCTCTTCTTGGACAAAAAGGTTTCTTGCTCTTTTAATACTGCCTCTGGCACAGGATGTACTACTTTCTCAATGATCACATTTTGAGCACCTTCTGGAGGGCTATACATAGTTTGTATCTCTTGATGTATCATTTCAAAATCTGCTGGAGGGTAGATCACTTGAGCCACTTCAGCTTGCTCACCTCCAAAAACAGCAGGATGTAAACCAGATTCAGTAACATTATCATCATCACACAAAGGTGGATATCTAAGGCTAGCTCTGATGCTGTTAAATCCATTTAGCATGGTCAGAGCCTGCTTTGACTAATATCCTCTCCCCCTTTATGACTTCTCTTTCTATATGATCCCTAAGATCATCCTTCTGAAATCTGATCTGAGCATTCAGATAGTTAACACCATCTTTATAAAAAGGTTTTAACTTTTGGAGCTTTTCAGTAATAGCCTTTTGAGAATCTTCAATTGCAGTTTTTACAGCAGTTAGGTTTTCTTGTAATTGCTTGTCAAACTCAGCCTTGGCAGCAGTCCTTGCTGTAGTCTGAGCAGCTGCAATATTCTGCATTTCAGTTACTATCACATTATGTGATTCAGTTAGATTGTCATTCATTCTAATCTGATTCTCAAGAACATATCCTTGTTTTACAGCCATATCATCCACCTGTGTCTTTATCTTCTCTTGATGAGTAGCCAGATATACCACTGCATTGCCTCCTTTGTGGAAACAATCAATCATTTCTTTCTCATTCAGATTAACTTCAAATCTTATAGATTTGATGTCTTGAGCCAGATTAAATTGAATGTATTTATGTCCTTCATCCATATATTTTTCTAGAGCCTTCCTTTGCTCATCCATCTTGATCTGCAAAGCCACCAACAAGGAGCTGTAATCAGCTGTTGGGGCAGGCTGTGGAACAATGGTTTGCAGTGCTTTCTTGTAGGTCTGGCTTCTCCTTTTGAAGACCTGTAGCTTTCTTTTCTTGGCTCTAGCAGCCTCTTCATCGTCAGAAGCAGAAGTACTGGCAATGTCTACTCTATCTTTAGGACTAGGATGCAAGTCCTGTGTAGTCTTAGGTAACTCCCCCTGTACCCTTTGCTCCTCATTAGCATTTCTTGCAGTATCCTCATGAAAATCTACATGATCCCCCTCAAGATTGACCTTCTCCCCCTCAAAAGCTGCTTTCTCTCCCTCAAAATCAGTTTGTAATAAATCAGGGAATAGCTCTTCTAGAGTAAATTCATGTTGAGTATGGACTGGAGAATCTCTTATCTCAGGAGCATTATCAGCAACTGATGTGTCTTCCATGACAACATCTAGTGGTTGACTATTTAACTGAGTTTGCTGATCAACATTAATTAAAGATTCAGTCAATACTTCATCCTCAATATGGAAAATTGATTGATTAACTTCATTGATTACCTCAAGAATTGTCTGAGTTGCCATTTCACTGTCTAAGTGAGTTGGCTCATCCACATGATGAGGCTCCCCCTGGAGTGAATCCAGGTGAATGGGGCTAGCAGATGGTAGCTCCCCCTGCCTCTGGGCATCTTCAGTCCTTACTGGTGACCTTCCAGTAACATCAGCTGCTTCCTCATTTGAACTGAAAACTACTTGTTCCTTTGAACTACTAGAGGATTCAGAAGCCACTATGGCTTTCTTCTTCTTTTTTTGTTGAGGAACTTCCTTTTCTGGAGTAGGCATGTCCTTTGTCAACTCCCTATCCCACCTTGAGATAATCCTAACATCCATTCTCCTCATATGGTTTATCTTAGAACCTGTAGCTTGGTTCATCACTTCTGGAATAGTTCCAGCCAAGTACAAACTCATAATTCTACCCAGATTGAGCTTCTTTATACTTTCCTTAATCTTGTCAAACATCACAGCTGACCAATCAGTTTTTAGTTTGAAAATGATTCTTGTCATTAAACTGAACATGTGAGCTGATATCCTATCATGCCCACCTGGCTTGCTCAGAATCACCTTTCCTACTATTTCAGATAATAACTTGCCTTGCATGTTCATGCCTTTCCTATTAAAAACTGATCCAATCTTCATGCTTGAAGCTAGTCCACACCATTACAGTGCCTCCCTTATCTTTGATGCAGGTACATCTTCCTCTTCTTTAGTTCTAGGTAGATGTAGAACTTTTCTTAGACTTTTCTGGGTGACTTTCACCTTAACTCCATGGACTTTGGATTTAATCTTAAGACCAGTTTCATTAAGGGTAGCTGCACTAAAGAATTCGAGGACCTCCTTCCAAATCTTGATTGGCTCTGAAACTAGATAGTCTAACCCAATCTCTGCAACTAGGGTTACAACACCTTGAATTTCTGGTTCCGCGTCGTCAAAGGCATGTCGCACTAGCTCATAACCTTCATTGATGTTCTGTTCTAGCTTGGGCGCCATTAGGGTTTGGAGAAATTTTGAATTTAGAGAAGAGAGATGTCGACACACAAGTTTTGTCTCGAAACTATGGTGAGCGTGTCGACAAACAATGTGGAAGACCTATTTATACCTTTCTAAAATCGAAGTTGAAAAGGCGCGTTGAAATACTTGAAATGTGTCGACACTGTTGAAAAGTGTCGACAACTATGTGTCGACATAAATATAGTCGACAGAATATATGTGTCGACACTTATACATCTCAGCTCAACGATTAGTCAAAACTCTACTCGACGAAATTAGTGTTAAATCTAAGTGTCGACACCACCCTGGATGTGTCGACACCTACTCTGCATGTGTCGACACCATTTCGCTGAAGTGTCGACACATAATTCCTAGATGTGTCGACACCATTTCTCTGAAATGTCGACACCACTTCTATGTGTCGACACAGACAACTCCTTGTGTCGACACTATTTTACTTAGCCAATTTTATGAACCTATTCTAAGTTCAGCATACCTAATTCAATTTTAAAATTATTGAATTTGGTTTCATCTAGGGGTTTAGTAAACATATCAGCAATCTGATTATCTGTTTTAACATATACTAGTGAAATGTCTTCTCTTTCTACATGTTCCCTAAGAAAATGGTATTTAATTTCTATGTGCTTAGTCCTACTATGTGAGACAGGATTATTTGCAATAGAAATTGCACTTATAGAATCACAAAACAAATGTGTTCTACTTACTTGAATACCATAGTCTTCTAGCTGGTGCTGAATCCATAATAACTGTGCACAACAACTTCCTGCTGCCACATACTCTGACTCAGCTGTGGAGATTGCCACACTGGTCTGCTTCTTACTGCTCCATGACACCAGCCTTCCTCCTAGAAATTGACAGGTTCCTGTAGTACTCTTTCTATCTTCCTTACAACCTGCAAAATCTGCATCTGAATAACCTGTTAGTAGAAAATCTCTATTCCTAGGGTACCAAAGGCCTAGATATGGTGTGCCCTTAAGATATCTCAAAATCCTTTTGACTGCAGTCAGATGAGATTCTTTAGGGCATGCTTGGTACCTAACACAGACACATGTAGCATACATGATATCTGGTCTACTAGCAGTCAGATATAATAGGGAGCCAACTATCCCTCTATATAAAGTTTCATCTACAGGTTTCCCTGCATCATCTTTGCTTAGAGACACACTTGACCCCATAGGATTCCTCATTGTAATGGATGATTCCATACCATACTTCTTTATTAACTCTAGGGTGAACTTAGAATGGTATATGGATAATCCATCATCAGTCTGTCTGTAACAGTCCAAATTTCTGAAACAGGAAATTTTTGGGTGACACGGCCTGGGACACGGGCGTGTCCCAGGGCGTGTCAGCGGACACGGCCTACGACACGGGCGTGTCACATGGCGTGTCGAGGTTGTGTCGACGATCGGTCTTGGTGTCGACGATTTTTTGCTCGACGATGTGTCGAGAGGGGGCACACGACCCAGGACACGGGCGTGTCCAAGGCCGTGTCGTGTGCTCGACGACTTTTACTCGACGATCGTCGAGTGTCGAGACATGCGTGTCGAGACGTGGGTGTCGAGTGTCGAGAAGCTGCACACGGCCTGTGACACGGGAGTGTCACAGGGCGTGTCAAGTCGGGTCGACGAACTCAGCCCGACGAAGCATTTCGACAGGGCGTGTCTTTGTGCCGTGTCTGGGCACACGGCCTGGGACACGGGCGTGTCACAGGCCGTGTGAAGTCTCGGGATCTTTTTGGGATTTTTTTCGCCCAGGCACACGGCCACAGACACAGGCGTGTCTGAAGGCGTGTTAGGACACGGCCCATGACACGGGCGTGTCCCATGGGCGTGTCACTGGTTTGGATAGGTCGGTTGACCACCGCTTGAGGCACACGGCCTGGGACACGGCCGTGTCACAGGCCGTGTCAGGTCAAAATCAGTGTTTTTGGCAAAATCGTGGCTATCCGTTCCTTCAGCCTGGATCCAAGGGCTGAAGCTTCTTTCCTCTTTTTCCTAAAGGCCGAAACTGAGAACTTATGCTCATTTGTTTCATAGCCTTTATCTTTCTTCAAAAGAGAGAAAGAGAGAGAGAAAGGAGGAGGAAGAAGGGGAAGGGCTGCTGCTGGTGGTGCTGCGGTTTACCGACATGAGTTCCGAAGCCAGCGTTGCAGAGAAAACGTTCTTGCGAGCCAAATCAAGCTAGCTTTGAGGTCATGGCACCGAAGCGGTCGTCAAGGGTAACGACTTTTCTTCCTAGCCATGTGAAGGCTTCCTTTTGGCATAGATTTGTGATTCCCCCACCAAGAGGTGGCTGATTGTGGGAGTCCTTGGGTGGATCCTTGAAATCCCCTTTTGTTGGCATATAGATCCGGAAATGGAGTACAGAATAGGCATGCTGTGTGAAGCCCATCTGGACAGGTTGGTCTGGATTGGTGATGTTGCATACGAACCGGAGAAGACTCCATGATAAACGTGTAGGGTAAGACGTTAACGGGTTATGCCTGCGAAAAGGAGTAGCAGGAAGTACTGGAGTGGTAGCGCAAGAAAAATAGCCATGTGATGTTTTTGGGTCCAACCTGTGAATGAGGCACAGGAAGTACTGGTGGGACCAGGAAAGGCCCTTTGTGATGCTTGATGTCGTAGGGTGTCCACCTGTGAAGAGAGTAACAGGAAGTACTGGCATGGGAGCCAGGAAAGACCCCTGACATTTGTAATTTGCGGTGTCCACCTGTGAAGAGAGTAACATGAAGTACTGGTGTTCCCCGGAAAGACCCGCTGTTGCTGTGAGAGAAATGGGTATAGAGAAATACCCAGGCTTGAATGCCAGAACAGGATCGGTGAGACCTACCCGCGCCTTTGATATAGCCATGAGTACGCTGTACTCGGAGAAGGCAAGGAGATTTGAGCAACGGGGAGTGGAGGATCCGACCTGCGTTATGTCCGTCCGACGTGAGACCAGAAAGTGCGGTCTGTTGGAGCGCATAATAAGAGTCTTAGGCCTGCGCATCGTGATACAACGGGGGGCTACGGGCCATCCCGATTCACTAAGACTATCAAACTCCGGCTGCACGCCATGGAGTAAATGCTCAAGAGAGTTACCGTTGGGTTGTAACCCTGATACGGTGGTGGGCAAGAGCTTTGCCAGAACACCAAGAATGTGCCCTGAGTGCACAGACCGTTGGGCCGGGTGGCGAACGGTGGTGATGGCTTGTGTGCGTGAAAGCACCTTTTGATGATATATTGCCATACTTGTGATATGATATGCCTACAGGGAAGAATACTGCTGCCCCGAGAGAAGCGGTAGGGTCGTTATAATTTGGTCAGTTGAACGCTGACCGTTGCTTTTGTTTGCCACCGTTGGGTGGATTGTCCCTATATAGGTGCTGGAGAGCCAAGCGGGACGCATAGAGGCTGATGTTCATGCTGCTGTTGCTGCTACTACTGCTAGCCCTCGAAGGCTATATCTTATGTTGTGTGTTTTATTTTATTGTGGCCGGCCTGCGCGCCAATCTATTTAAGCCACTGTTTGAAAGTCATGTAAGGTCATAAGGCCAACTCTTTTCACTTGTTGTAAGACATTCCTATATCATATAAAATGTGGAGTTTTATGTTTGGACATTCATGAGGAGTTCAAGTTGTAGTCTAGGCTTCCGCTAGAATGATTTGTGGTAGGTGCGATGCGCTACTCTGGTATCATCCTGTACCTTCACCGCCTGTTTTGTGATATATACTGTGGGGCCCCGGCCGGACCGTCTAGAATATACCATATGAACGGATGGGGTTGTTACATTGTCTAACTTGGAGACCCAAGAAGATCTTAAGTTCCCCTATACTGCTCATTTCAAATTTTCCTTGCATAAGTTTTGCAAACTTCCTGCAAAGATTACTTTCAGTAGACCCAAATATTATGTCATCAACATATATTTGGACTAGTATAATCTTTCCTTTAGATTCCCTAAGGAATAGGGTCTTGTCTATTTTCCCCCTTGAGAATTTGTTCTCAATGAGGAAACTAGACAGAGTTTCATACCAAGCCCTTTGGGCTTGTTTCAACCCATACAATGCCTTCCTAAGTCTATAAACATAATCAGGTTTGAGAGGATCAACAAAACCTGAGGGCTGCTCAACATAGACTTCTTCCTTTAAATTTCCATTCAGGAATGTTGATTTCACATCCATTTGGAATACCTTGAACCCTTGATATGTTGCATAAGCAAGGAACATCCTGATTGCCTCCAGTCTTGCTACTGGAGCAAAGGTTTGATCAAAATCAATACCTTCTTCCTGCCTATATCCATTTGCAACAAGACTAGCTTTATTCTTTATGATGATTGCATTCTCATCCAATTTATTCCTAAAGATCCACTTTGTTCCAATGATATTGTGGTCTTTGGGTTTAGGAACAAGCTTCCAGACCTTGCACCTCCTGAACTGATTCAGCTCCTCTTGCATGGCCTCAATCCAATGAGGGTCTAGAACTGCTTCTTCAAATTTCTTTGGTTCCACTTATGATAGGAAACTGGAGTAAAGAACTGTACTCAGATTCCTGCTTCTTGTTTGCACTCCTTGTCTTGGATCACCAATTATCTGATTGGCTGGATGATCCTTTAAGTGTCTATTAGCTGGAGGTAGTCTTTCTTCAGGCTGAACACCTCCAGCCACTTCATTAAGATGCACCTCTTGATCTTCTTCAGCATCTAGAGAGTCTTGTACTCCCCCTAGACAACAGCTACCATTTTCCACTTGCTGAGTTGCAGTAGAATCTTCTGCAATGGTAAGCTTGTTCATTCTCTCATTTAAACCTGTAGAACTGCAAACACTACTTGGCAATTCACTGTTAATGAGTCTTGTTTCATCAAAGACTACATGTACAGACTCTTCTACAACTTGAGTAATCAAGTTGTAGACTCTATAAGCCTTACTATTGTTGCTGTACCCAACAAATATCCCCTCTTGGGATTTGGCAGCAAACTTGGTTAGATAAGACTTGCCATTGTTAAGTATATAGCATTTGCAACCAAAGATCCTGAAATAGGATAAATTTGGTTTTCTGCCCTTCACAATCTCATAGGGAGTCTTGTTGTGGCACTTGGTGATAGTAACCCTATTGATCACATGACATGCAGTGTTTACTGCCTCAGCCCAGAAATATTCTGGGAGAGAAGTGTCACTCAATAGAGTTCTACCAGCCTCTATCAATGTTCTATTCTTCCTTTCAGCAATACCATTTTGCTGAGGTGTTCTTGGTGAAGAAAATTCTTGAAATATCCCAAATTCTTCACACAGTTTTGTCATACTTTCAGACTGAAATTCAGTACCATGGTCACTTCTGATTTTGACCACTGTACTGTCCAACTCATTCTGAATTTGTTTAACAAAACTATATAAGATACTTGGGGTTTCAGATTTTTGTCTTAGGAATAACACCCAGGAATATCTTGAATAGTCATCTACTACCACAAATGTGTAGACCTTCCTACCTAGACTGTGAACTGGCATAGGACCAAAAAGATCCATATGCAAGAGGTATAGACACCTCACAGAATCCTTATTCTCAAGGCTATGAAAGGTGGATTTGGTATGCTTGCCTTTTTGACAAGCTGAGCATATCTCATCCTTTATACACTTAACTTGAGGATCATTCCTCACTAACTCTTTGCTAAAGAGTTGGCCAATAGTCTTGTAATTAAGATGAGATAGCCTCTTGTGCCATTTGACACAATGAGAGATGATTGGCCCGCGAACAGACTCTTACTGTGGTTGGTTCGGTGAGTTGATCGCCGCGGTCTTGCTAGATGAGGCAAGTGCACCTATCGTAAGTAGTACTCGATATTCGGGAGAATCCCGAGGTCATATTATTCCCGGGAACGGGTTGATTACCCCTACTCCTCCGAAAACACTAATATTTTACCGAAATAGAAGTTGAGGGTTTTAAGTAAAATAGGAACGAAAAAAGATTTAAGAAAATAGTTGATGAAGAGATAACTCCCGGTATCGAATTGCGTTAGGATTAAAAATAGATTTGAATAACTAGATATCTAAAGTTTCAATTTAATTAAAGCGGAAACTTGGCCGTGGAGGTTCAAAATAATGAGCTCACCTATCTCTAGGAATATCGCTCACCTAGACATTAAGGCTATTCGACCGGGCTCTCGTCCGACGAAGGATTCTCCTTAATGCCCGCAGTACGCTAAGAACCCCGCTATTGGCTGGGGAACCCAATCTGGTAGAGTTAGCGCGCCTCCTCTCTCGAGGGTTAGTGCGGAACTCTATTTACCCAGGGGTGATCTGTCCATACGCACGGCCTATCGGCTAGCTAGCATATGGATAACGGAAATAGAGCCCACACATCGATATGTGGGTTTATGCGTCGTTAACCCGGGGTAAACCTTAAGTTTTTTAATTAAATCGAAAAATTAGACATTTGGTTATTTAAAACATTTTAGATCCCAAAGCTCTTTGATACCGAGGGCTAAAAGCAATTAGCCACTCATCGGAATGGGGATAGCTTATATGTTTGGTTGTGCGAGCGTCCTAAACTATTCGCTGAAAGGTTATAAAGAAAATAGGAAGAAAAGTAAAATATCCTAACATTAGAAAAGTTTTTACGAATAAACACACCCGCACTCATTCAAACATATAACAAGAGGCAGAAATAAAACTAAGTTACATGAAAGATATAGTACCTAAACACCTAGAGGGGGGGGGTGAATAGGTGACCAAATTCTTTTTAACTTTTTATGGCAGCAATCAGTATTTAACACAGATTTCTATCTACTATTTCACAGCAATCATACAGCATTCACAGCAAATCACAGCACACAGAAGACACAGAGTTTTATAGTGGTTCCGCAAGCTTTGGGTACATCCACTTTCCCCCTTCACCTATCTAGCAGTGTACTAGATTCGGCCAAACTCCTTCACTATCTCAGAACCCAAACTGGTTCCTACACCTCAGGCCCAAGGCCCTACAACTCAGCTTTTCTACAAAGCCTACACTCAGCCACAAAGGCCTACACTCAGCCACCAAGGCCTACACTCAGCCACCAAGGCCTACACTCAGCCACCAAGGCCTACACTCAGAGATTTCACTCTCCTACCCTCAGCCTTTATAATTGCAGGCTTACAATCTCAGATCCCTAAGGATCCTACAAGTTATAATGAATACAAAATGTATAAACTCAACAACTTAGATGAAAGAGAGATGAGTTGTGAGATTCTTGATGAGTTCTTGGAAGAACTCAGCTGGACTCAATCTGACTTAGCTTTCTTCAAAGCTTCTTGAAAGTAGAACTCAATAAGATTGACTCCTTCTGCAGTTGATCCTTGATCTCTGCTTCTTAAGATTCAGACTAATCTGAATCCTTCTTCTCAGCTGGGTTCCAACATCTGATTTCTTGGATGGAGCTCTCTCTCTCCAACTTCTTAGATCTTCACTTGATAGCTAGATCTTCTTTAAATCTGAACTTGGACTTGTGTTCAATCTCTTCAACAACTTGTTGATCAATCCTCAACAACAGTTTCTGTAGACTGTATAAGCCTATTTATAGGCCTTCTTCATGGTAACCGGCTGGTCCGGTCCATAACTGAATTCTGACAACTCTGACAGGTGCTGTAGACCGGCTGGAATGGCAGCTGTCAAGTCATCCAGTTAGTTCTTGAAAATTCTCTAACTGTCTGATAGTGTCGAGACTTTCTGTCTTTAAGTGTCGACACTTATAGACCAAGTGTCGACACATGTTGTCTAAGTGTCGACACTAGTCTACAAGGTGTCGACACAACTCCTTGTGTTGTTGATTCTTTATCTCGACACTACTTCTTCTTCATGTGTCGACACTGATAATGTGTGTCGACACAAGTACTTGTACTTCAGAATTTTGCTGAATTCTTCTAAGTGTCGACACAACACCTTTGTGTCGACACATCTTCATGTGTTGTATCTGTCAAGTGTCAACACTGCTTCTTGGTGTCGACACATGTCTTCATTGTTGATACTTGTTGAGTGTTGACACATTGCTTTGGGTGTCGACACTTACATCTTCAGTCGAGACTCTGGCTGAGTGTCGACACATTCCCTTAGTGTCGACACTTGTACTTAGAATATTCTTGAACTTTGCTGTTCTTTGCTAAGTGTCGACACAGCTCCTTGTGTCGACACTTTCTTCAAGTGTTGAGTCTTCAGCTAAGTGTCGACACATTGTTCTGGGTGTCGACACTTACTTCAAGTGTTGACTCTTCTGTTGAGTGTCGACACATTGTTCTGAGTGTCGACACTTGTACTTAGTCTCTGCAGACTTTTGCTGAGTGTCGACACAGCCTCCAAGTGTCGACACTTTCTGATGTAGACACATCTTTACTGGGTGTCGACACAACTGTTAAGTGTCGACACAGCTTTACTGGCTTTTCTTCATTGAGTGTCGACACAGCTTCTTGTGTCAACACTTTGTGTCTGGTGTCGACTCAGCATCCCTGGTGTCGACACAATGACTCCAAGTGTCGACACTGCTTGCCTGGGTGTCGACACAAGTCTTCTTAAGTGTCGACACTTTCCCTCTGGGTGTCGAGACATGGACTTAGAAACTTTTTCATCATTTCCTGCAAATACTTAACCTGCACATGTAACTCAAAATACATCAAATACATTTTGATGTATATCATTGAGTTGGGTGAGGCTTCTTCAAATCAGGTACATTTAGACCAATGTACCCAACAATCTCCCCCTATTTGGAGAAGTCATAACCCTTAGTCAATGATATACACCATTCATAATTAAATTACAAAATGATGTAAAGCAGGATTATATATAGCAGGGTAAACATAAACATGTATCAATCACACATGTATTCATAGACATCAACACAGAACAAATATGAAATAGACATAGACATCATCACAGAACAAATATGAAATAGATTTAACATATAACACATTGTTCTAATATCTGTCAAATTCTTTTTCAGAAGTTCACAAAATGTTTTACATCAAAAAGATTACAAAGTAAACTTCAAGAAAATTCTAAATCTATTTCTGTTCTGGCTCCTTAATCACTATTCCTTTTCCAGGTTGAACTTTAGCTTGAACAGGAGCTTCAACAATTTCAGCATCAGCAGGCTTCTTGCCTTTCAGATCTTTCTTCTTAAGTTCCTCAGCCTTGATCTTTTGCCTCTCAAAGTAGTGATATGACTTTGGAAAGTACTTGTTAGGCTCCAAAGCTGTAGGAGGTAGCTTTCCCATCTTGGCCTTCCTTCTATGTTGAACTATGGCCTCCTGCCTTGATTCATGTTTCCTCCATTCAGTTTCAGAGAACCACTTATTCTTGTCTTGAATGTTATCTTTGGCAGCTTTCCAGGCAGTCAAAATGATATTTCTTGAGGTAGGGCTCCACTGTTCAAAGTCTGGCCTTTGTTCAGCTTGTTCCCTAAACCTCTTCTTAGACAATCTAGTCACTTCTTCTTTCTGTAGTGCCTCTTGCATGGCTTCAGATATAGGCTGAACCACTTTTTCTAGAATGACATTGGACTTCCCTTTAGTTGGGCTATACATGTGATGAATATCATCTTGCACCATGTCAAAATCTGGAGAAGGATAGATCACTTGAGCTACTTCTGGCTGCTCACCTCCAAGATAGGCAGGGTTAATTCCAGATTCTACCACATTGTCATCATCACAAAGAGGAGGATAGCCCAGTGTATCTCTGATGGAATTAGATATCCATTTGGCATGATCAGAGCTAGCTTTGACTAAAACTCTCTCCCCCTTTATGACTTCTCTAGCCATGTGATCTCTGACATCATCCTTCTGGATTCTGATTTGACTATCCATGTATCTGACTCCATCTTTAAAGAAAGGTTTGAGCTTTTGAAGTTGTTCAGAGATGGCCTTCTGGGAGTCTTGAATGGCAGTCTTAACTGCAGTGATTTCTTCTTGAAATACTTTGTCAAATTCAGCTTTAACAGTAGCAGTAGAGGGAGAAGGTCCAGCAGCTATGTTCTTTATTTCTGTGACAATTGCATTATGAGATTCTGTCAAATTGTCATTCATTCTAAGTTGATTTTCAAGGACATATCCTTGCTTCAGGGCTATGTCATCAACTTGAGCCTTAATCTTCTCCTGGTGTGTAGCCAAATACACCACTGCATTTCCACCCTTGTGAAAACATTCAGTCATCTCCTTTTTATTTTGGTTCATTTCAAACCTGATTGACTTTATGTCCTGGGCTAGATCAAATTGCAATGATTTCTGCCCTACATCCACATAAGTCTCTAGTGCTTTTCTATGCTCATCCAACTTGAGCTGCATGGCAACCATCAGATCACTATAGTCTATTGATGGGGCTGGCTGAACTATAGGATGAGGTGCTATAGTTTGGAGAGCCTTCTTGTAACTCTGACTCCTTCTCTTGAATACATAAAGTTTCTATTTCTTTGCCCTTGTAGCCTCCTCATCTTCAAATGCTGAGGAGCTGGCTATATCTACCCTTTCCTTTGGTAGTTCTTCAACAGGTTGGGGCTTGTCAATCTCATGCCTTACAGGCTCTTCAACAAGTATAACTTGCTCCCCCTCAACTGGAGCATTCTCCCCCTCAGCAGTTGTGTCTTTGTCAAAATCTATTTGATCCAGATTTAGGAATATATCTTCCATGGTATATTCTTGGGGTGAATGAGCTGGAGAAATTCTTGGCTCTCCAACCACTGGATCAGAAACAAATTGAGCTGCAGCAGATGTGTCTTCCATGACAACATCTAGGACTTGACTAGCAGGCTGTGGTTGCTGATAAATATCAGACAAATCAGTATCCTCTAAAGGAAAAACTAAAGCATTAAGCTCAGTGATTACCTCTAGGATTGTGGTTGTAGCTTGCTCACTTTCCAGTGTAGTGGGTTCATCTACAACAGGAAGCTCCCCCTGGCTTTGATCCTTGTGTATGGGGCAAGCTTGAGGTAGCTCCCCCTGGATCTCAGCAACACCTTGAGGAGCTGGAGACTTCACAGCAGGCTCTTCCTCATTCTCATCTGGAGTGAAGACAACCTGTTCTTCACTATCTGAGCTGCTAGTGGACTCTTGAGCCACTGGGGCAATTTTCCTTTTCTTCTTTAGTGGAATCTCCTTCTCAAAAACTATCTTCTCAGGGGTTGGCATCTCCTTAGTCAACACCCTATCCCATCTAGAGAACAACCTCATGTCCATTTTTCTCATATGATTTATTTTGCTTCCAGCAGCTGTACTCATAACTTCAGGTATTACACCAGCAAGGTAAAGACTTAAAATCCTACCCAGGTTGGGCTTCTTCAAGCTTTATTTAATCTTCTCATAAACTACCATAGACCAGTCAGTTTTTAGAGTGAAGATTATCCTTGTCATTATACTAAACATATGGGCAGACACTCTGTCATGCCCTCCTGGCTTGCTGAGTATGACTTTGCCAACAATCTCTGAGAGGAATTTCCCTTGATTGTTCATGCCTTTTCTAAGAAACACTGATCCAAGCTTCATCTTAGGATCCAGTCCACACCAGGTTAGAGCTTCCCTGGTCTTTGTAGCTGTAACCTAATCTTCCTCTTTAATTCTTGGTAGCTATAGAATCTTCCTCAGACTTTTAGGTGACACCTTCACCTTCTCACCATGAACCCTGGATTTGATTTTGAATCCAGTTTCGTCTATCTTAGCTCCATTGAGGAATTCTAGTACCTATTTCTTCCAGATTTTTGTCGGTTCTGAAACAAGATATCCTAACCCGGAATCTGCTACTAGGGTTATCACGTTCTTGATATCTTGATCAGCATCCTCAAAAGCACCGCGCACCAGCTCGTATCCTTCGTTGACGTTCTCCTCTAGCTTAGGCGCCATTAGGGTTTGTAGAATTTGTCTTGAGAGAAGAGAGGTGTCGACACAGAAGTTTGGTCTCGAAACTTTGAAAGTGTGTCGACAAACAAAGACAAAACCCTATTTATACCTTTCCAATTTTGAAGATGAACAGGCGGGACCGCTAACTTAAATTGTGTCGACACTGGCAATAAGTGTCGACACTGACTTATAATGTCTCGACACATATGTATCAACACAAGTTTAGTCAACAGATTTTATGTGTCGACACTTGTTTATGTGTCAACACTACATAACTCGACACATAGTCGAGACTTTACTTAGAAAATACTGAGTAAACACTAAGTGTCGACACCACCTTGGTTGTGTCGACACCTACTTGTCATGTGTCGACAGTATTATTCTGAAGTGTCGACACCAACTTCCTAGATGTGTCGACACCTTTTCCCTGAAGTGTCGACACCTACCATCTGTGTCGACACAGAAATCTCTATGTGTCGACACCTTTTTACTTAGCCAATTTCAATACTATAAACTTACTCTAAGTTTATCATTCATAGTTCAATCTTAAACCTATTGAACTTAGCTTCTTCTAGGGGCTTAGTATACATATCAGCTAGTTGTTCATCTGTTTTAACATATTCAAGTAAAATATCTTCTCTTTCTACATGCTCCCTAAGAAAATGATATTTAATTTCAATATGTTTTGTTCTACTATGGGATACAGGATTATTAGCTATTGAAATAGCACTAGTAAAATCACAAAAGAGTGGAGTTCTACTTACCTGAAATCCATAGTCCTCAAGCTGATGTTGTATCCATAGAAGTTGAGCACAACAACTTCCTGCAGCCACATACTCTGATTCTGCAGTGGAGATAGCCACACTGGTTTGCTTTTTGCTACTCCATGAAATTAGTCTCCCACCTAGGAATTGACAGGTTCCAGTAGTGCTTTTTCTGTCTTCTTTGCTTCCTGCAAAGTCTGCATCTGAATAACCTGTTAGTTCAAAATCCCCATTCCTAGGGTACCAGAGGCCTAGATAGGGAGTGCACTTTAGATATCTCAATATCCTTTTGACTGCTGTCAAATGAGACTCTTTAGGGCAGGCTTGATACCTTGCACAGACACATGTAGCATACATGATATCTGGTCTACTTGCAGTCAAGTATAATAGGGAGCCAACTATCCCTCTATACAAGGTTTCATCTACAGGTTTCCCTGCATCATCCTTGCTAAGAGACATACTTGACCCCATAGGAGTCTTCATGGTGCTGGATGAATCCATACCATACTTCCTTATGAGTTCTAGGGTGAACTTGGACTGGCAAATGGATAAACCACTCTCAGTCTGTCTTACTTGGAGACCCAAGAAGAACTTTAGCTCTCCCATACTACTCATCTCAAATTGACTTTGCATTAGCTTTGCAAACTTTTTGCAAAGGCTACTTTCAGTAGACCCAAATATAATGTCATCTACATATATTTGGACAAGTATTACTTTGCCTCTAGATTCCCTAAGGAATAGAGTCTTATCTATTTTCCCCCTTGAGAACTTGTTCTCAATGAGGAAACTAGATAGGGTTTCATACCAAGCCCTAGGGGCTTGCTTTAACCCATATAAAGCTTTCCTAAGTCTAAAGACATGATTAGGTAAAGTAGAATCAACAAAACCTGAGGGTTGTTCCACATAGACTTCTTCTTTAAGATTACCATTTAGAAATGCTGACTTGACATCCATTTGGTAAACTTTGAATCCTTGATAGGTTGCATAGGCCAGGAACATTCTTATGGCTTCCAGTCTGGCTACTGGAGCAAAGGTTTGATCAAAATCAATACCTTCTTCCTGCCTATATCCTTTAGCAACCAATCTTGCTTTATTCTTAATGATGACACCTTGTTCATCCAACTTATTCCTGTAGATCCACTTGGTTCCTATTATATTGTGGTCTTTAGGTTTAGGAACAAGTTCCCAGACCTTGCACCTCTTGAACTGATTAAGCTCTTCTTGCATTGCTTCAGTCCATTGTGGATCTAGTATGGCTTCTTCAAACGTCTTTGGTTCAACTTGAGATAGAAAACTAAAGTAGATTGCTGCATTCTGATTTCTGCTCCTTGTTTGTACCCCTTGTCTTGGATCTCCAATAATCTGCTCTACTGGATGATCTCTAAGATGCCTATTGGCTGGAGGCATCCTGACTTCTGGTTGAACCTCTTCAGTTTCATCATCTTGCTATACTCCTTGTACTTCTTCTGCATTTGGAACATGTAGTTCTCCCCCTGGACAACAGCCATTGTCTTCTACTTGCTGTCTTGCAGTAGATTCTTCTTCTAGAGTGAGCTTGTCCATCTTCTTTGTTAAACCTGTGGGGCTGCATACACCACTAGACAACTCATTGTTAATAAGTTTAGTCTCATCAAATACTACATGTACAGTTTCTTCTACAACTTGAGTAGACAAGTTGTAGACTCTATAAGACTTACTATTGTTGCTGTACCCAACAAAAATTCCCTCTTGGGACTTGGCAGCAAACTTAGTCAAGTAAGACTTTCCATTGTTAAGTATGAAGCATTTGCAACCAAAGATCCTGAAGTAGGATAGGTTTGGTTTCCTGCCTTTCACAACCTCATAGGGGGTCTTATTGAGGCCTTTAGTTATGGTAGCCCTATTAATAATATGGCATGCAGTATTGACTGCTTCAGCCCAGAAATATTCTGGTAGTGATGTATCACTTAATAGGGTTCTACATGCCTCAATCAAGGTTCTATTCTTCCTCTCAGCAATGCCATTTTGCTGAGGTGTTCTAGGTGAAGAAAACTCTTGAAATATCCCAAAGTCTTCACATAGTTTTGTCATGCTATCAGACTGAAACTCAGTACCATGGTCACTTCTTATTTTGACCACTGTACTATTTAGTTCATTCTGAATTTGCTTGACAAAGCTATAGAAGACATTAGGTGTTTCTGATTTCTGTCTTAAGAAGAACACCCAGGAAAACCTTGAGTAGTCATCTACAACTACAAAGGTATAGACCTTCCTACCTATGCTGTGAACTGGCATTGGACCAAAGAGATCCATATGCAAGAGGTATAAACACCTCACAGCATCTTTGTTTTCTATGCTTCTAAAGGTGGATCTAGTCTGCTTGCCCTTTTGACAAGCTGAGCAAATACCATCTTTAACGCACTTAACTTGAGGACCATTCCTCACTAACTCTTTGCTAAAGAGTTTGCCAATTGTCTTGTAGTTAAGATGAGCTAGCCACTTGTGCCATTTGACACAATGAGAGACTGTCTCATCAGCTACAAGGCACACTTGAGAACCATTGGTCTCACACATAATGTCTAGGCAGTAGACATTCCTCTTTCTATAACCAGTCAAAATGATCTCTTGATCAGTTGACCTCTTGATATGACAACCATTTTTAACAAATGAGATGTCATACCCTACATCACTTAATTGACTTATACTTATTAGGTTGTGTTTCAACCCTTTAACATAAGCCACTTGAGTAATGGTAACCAAGTTGCTAGAAATGTTACCAAATCCTTTGATGATTCCTTTTTCAGAACCACCAAAGGTGACTTTTGGACCATCTTTAGTAGGTGTGTAGTCCCTTAGTAGTCCCCTAGTTCCAGTCATATGTCTAGAACATCCACTGTCCAAGTACCATATTGGGGCATGACAACTTGGACTCACCTGCAAAACAGATTAATGAACCTTAGAACCCAAAGTATTCTTGGGTCCTTGGTATTTGTTAGTTTGCATCCTGACAAAGCTACCTGCAGGTTTTCCTACAGGCAGATTGCTACTCACTTTGGCACTAGCATTGTGCCAACAGTCCATTGCAAAATGGCCAACCTTGCCACAGCACCAACATTCAAACTTATTGTACCTTTGCTTAGGTACTGTCTTTGCTTTCTTATCTACAGCTGACTTGTTGAGTGTTGGGGCTTTGACCTTGGACATAGACTTGGACTTAACAGTCCTTGCAGGTCTTGTAAAACCCAGTCCAGCCTTGCCTTTGTGATGAACAAATTCATCAATTAATGGCAGAACTGACTTAGGTTTAGAAAACCTAGCAACTAAGTCCTCCTTCTGAAGATTAATCTCCAGACTCTTGATTTGATCATTCTTAAATGATATAGTTCCCATTTGAATCACAGTTATGTGTTTCAATCTGGCTATCTCATTAAGTTTTTGATCAAAAGACTTCTCAAACTCAGTTGCAGCAGCTTTAAGATCAGCAATTTCCTTTGCCTGACTTTTGGCTAGGGACTTGCTCTTCTTGTAAGCTTGCAACAGAACCTTATATTCATCTATCAGCTGATGAATATCTTCTTCAGACTCAGATGCACTCTCATCACTTGATGATGATGAATCTGAATCTGTACTGGCACACGAAATTGAACTTAAAGTTGAACTTTGTACCTTACTGGGTCCTGGCTGCTCCAGGATTTTGTCATTTTCAGTCAATGCCATTAGTAATTAGCACTGACAGTCTTCTTGTTCATATATAGACTCCATAATCTGCATGAACTCTTCTTCTTCTTCTTCAGCAAACAGCCCTATATATGCCTCAGCATCTGACTCAGTTTCTGAAGAAGAGATATCTGACAGGGTCTTCTCCTTTTTGGCAACAAATGACTTTTCTTTCTTGCCTTTGAAATGAGTCTTCTTCCTGTCACCAGACTCCTTTCTCTTTTCTGGACAATCTGCAACAACATGGCCTTGTTTATTGCAGCAATAGCACACTATTTTTGAAACAGTTGCCTTGCTAGACTTAGTCCTCTTCCTGTCCTTCTTTGAAGCCTTTTTATTCTGATATAAGTCTTCTTTTCCCTGTGAAGTAGAAGGCCTAGACCTCCACTGTTTCTTCTTCAAGAACTTCTGAAAATGTCTAGTGAAGGCAGCAAAGTCTTCATCACTTTCACTGCTTTCAGACTTTGTGCTGACAGACTCATCTGACTCTGATTCAGCAACCTTTGGAGGTGGAGTAGGTGACTTACATCTGTACTTTCTGGGGGCTTCTGTCTTGAAAGCTACTGTTCTTTCCTTATGTTCATTTCTTGTTGATTTCTCCTACTCTTTCCTCACTGTCAACTGCATTGCATATGACAACAATTTGCCAAACAGTGTAGGTGGAGGAATTTCTCCCAACTTAGCCATTTCTCTAATGGCACAGATCTCGGTGTCCCAATCTTTAGTTAGGGACCTTAGAAACTTGTCATTGAGTTCATAATTACTGAACTCTCTTTCATAAGACATGAGTTCATTCACTATCCTATAGAACTTCTTATAGCACTCAGTTATGCTATCACCCTTTCCTTGTCTAAAACTTTCATACTCTTGATTTAGCAAGGATTTTCTGTCTTGCCTAACTTCTTCAGATCCTTCCATATACACAATAAGGGTATCCCACATCTCTGCTTCTTAAGATTCAGACTAATCTGAATCCTTCTTCTCAGCTGGGTTCCAACAGCTGATTTCTTGGATGGAGCTCTCTCTCCAACTTCTTAGATCTTCACTTGATAGCTAGATCTTCTTTAAATCTGAACTTGGACTTGTGTTCAATCTCTTCAACAACTTGTTGATCAATCCTCAACAATAGTTTCTGTAGACTGTATAAGCCTATTTATAGGCCTTCTTCATGGTAACCGGCTGGTCCGGTCCATAACTGAATTTTGACAACTCTGACAGGTACTGTAGACCGGCTGGAATGGCAGCTGTCAAGTCATCCAGTCAGTTCTTGAAAATTCTCTAACTGTCTGATAGTGTCGAGACTCTCTGTCTTTAAGTGTCGACACTTATAGACCAAGTGTCGACACATGTTGTCTAAGTGTCGACACTAGTCTACAAGGTGTCGACACAACTCCTTGTGTTGTTGATTCTTTATCTCGACACTACTTCTTCTTCATGTGTCGACACTGATAATGTGTGTCGACACAAGTACTTGTACTTCAGAATTTTGCTGAATTCTTCTAAGTATCGACACAACACCTTTGTGTCGACACATCTTCATGTGTTGTATCTGTCAAGTGTCAACACTGCTTCTTGGTGTCGACACATGTCTTCATTGTTGATACTTGTTGAGTGTTGACACATTGCTTTGGGTGTCGACACTTACATCTTCAGTCGAGACTCTGGCTGAGTGTCGACACATTCCCTTAGTGTCGACACTTGTACTTAGAATATTCTTGAACTTTGCTGTTCTTTGCTAAGTGTCGACACAGCTCCTTGTGTCGACACTTTCTTCAAGTGATGAGTCTTCAGCTAAGTGTCGACACATTGTTCTGGGTGTCGACACTTACTTTAAGTGTTGACTCTTCTGTTGAGTGTCGACACATTGTTCTGAGTGTCGACACTTGTACTTAGTCTCTGCAGACTTTTGCTGAGTGTCGACACAGCCTCCAAGTGTCGACACTTTCTGATGTAGACACAGCTTCACTGGGTGTCGACACAACTGTTAAGTGTCGACACAGCTTTACTGGCTTTTCTTCATTGAGTGTCGACACAGCTCCTTGTGTCGACACTTTGTGTCTGGTGTCGACTCAGCATCCCTGGTGTCGACACAATGACTCCAAGTGTCGACACTGCTTGCCTGGGTGTCGACACAAGTCTTCTTAAGTGTCGACACTTTCCCTCTGGGTGTCGACACATGGACTTAGAAACTTTTTCATCATTTCCTGTAAATACTTAACCTGCACATGTAACTCAAAATACATCAAATACATTTTGATGTATATCATTGAGTTGGGTGAGGCTTCTTCAAATCAGGTACATTTAGACCAATGTACCCAACATTACACATAAGAGGAAATTGCATAATTGACATTTGCAGGTCCCGCTCAAACGAGTGGGGGAGGGAAATAAAAGCTGAAAAGTGCATTATTGAAATTGCAAGTCCCACTCAAACGAGTGGGGGCGGAAAATAAAAGCTGAAAATTGTAAGTCCTACTCAAATGAGTAGGGCTGAAAGGAAAGCGAGTCCTACTCAAACGAGTAGGAGAAAATAAATGCGATTACGGAGCTTTCTTAAATATTTACATCAAAATAAGGTCCAACCATTTAACTCCTAGCGAGTAGGCGAAAAATCAAATCCAGCCATTTAGCTCAAGTGAGTATGCGGAAAAATAAAAGTTACAAACACTTGCTTGAATATAATCCAGCCATTTAACTCAAATGAGTAGGCGGAAAAATAAAAATAACACACGCACTCTACTTGAATAAAATCCAGCCAATTAACTCAAATGAGTAGGCGGAAAAATAAAAACAACACACGCACTCTACTTGAAAGTAACTACTCACGCACTAGACATAAATAAACACACACACACACTTGCATAATTTAACTTAGGAGCTGAAAAATATCTCATACACGCACACACTCGTGCTAAAATAATTGCAAAAATCAAAGTTATCGAAAAATTAAAATGACTGCATTTCTACCGCTGGAATGCAGTAGAAATGCATAAAAAGGCAAAATAAAAATTGTTTGAGCAAAAAAGTTTTTAAATTAAAGTGAGAAAGACAAGTGCCCGAAAAATTAAAACGTTTACATTTTTACCGTTAGATTTTGATAGAAATGCTTAAAATGTGAAAATAAAAATTGTTCGAGCGAAAATATTTTTTTTGTAATTACTTAAAATGAAAGTTCATGAAAAATAAAAATAACAATTTATACATTCCTATAGCCTCGTAAAATGGTTTAAAAAGTGGGAGTAAGCTAAAAAGAAGCAATAGTTTTATAATTAAAACAAAGTAAAAGCTAAGTTAAGAGGGGTGAAAACCACCTTTTTAAAGTTTTACAAGTTCATAAGAACGCATTTTAAAGCATGAGAATCCTAAGTCGAACCAATTTTTAAGAGTTTGAGAATGAAATTGGTCATAATAACGG
The DNA here is from genome assembly GCA_039583875.1 of Platanthera guangdongensis. Taxonomy (NCBI): domain Eukaryota; kingdom Viridiplantae; phylum Streptophyta; class Magnoliopsida; order Asparagales; family Orchidaceae; genus Platanthera; species Platanthera guangdongensis. The sequence continues at coordinate 147,007,526 of CM077162.1, forward strand.
CTATAAATTTTGTTATAAATTGAAAGGAAAACAAGAACATTTTCGTTTCAAAACATAATTTTTGCAATTTTAAGCTCATGCACGCACACACGCACCATAAAAATGAAAATAAAAGTATATAAGATTGATGCAAAGGAGGCCTTTAGAGAAAATTCAGAGCATATAAGGATGAGAAAAATATCTATTTTATTAATAAAAGAAGTTGATTACAGGAGCTTAAACAAACTAACTTCAAAAAGGGGGGCGGGATAATCCTTACATAGCACTAAGCAGCTCCAACGGCAGCCCTTATACATCAAAATGGTTCGGATTTTTGGAACCCTGAACTCATACAGCAGCTGCCCTTAAATAGGCAAAAAATTTCCAAGTACACGCCCTCCGACACGGGCGTGTCGGGGGGCGTGTCAGCACTATTTTACAGCGGAAATCGGCGACTTGACGGATTTGACGGCGATTTGACTTTGTGGCCGAAAACGCGGTGGTCACGCCCCAGGTCACGGTCGTGACGGTGGCCATGTCGTTCAGCGCTTAAAGGCGTTGTTGACTTCGGGATTCGCCGGCGGCAGTTTGTCGGACAAGGTGGAGCAGTCACTCCCCAGGTCACGGGCGTGACGGTGGGCGTGTCGTTTGAGTCGACACTCGACAAACGTCAAACGGAAATTGTCGAGAGATGGTCACGGGCTTCGGCACGGGGCGTGTCTGGCAGACACGGGCGTAGCGCTTATTGGACACGGGCGTGTTCCTCTAGGGTCGACGAATATCGAGTTAAAATCGTCGAGCGGGATAGACACGGTCTTGGTCACGCCCCGTGTCGGATGGACACGGGCGTGTGGCCGGGCGTGTTAGGCTTTTCTTTTCAAAATTGGCTGCTTCACGGGATTTTGAGCTGTCACGCCCAGGTCACGGGCGTGACCAATATGTCACGGGCGTGACATGACATTTTTTTGCAGATTTTGATTTTTTCCTGAAAAATAAAATAAAACAAGTTAGTATAATATTTACAAAAATAAGAGCATTTTATTGAATAAAAACAAGTAGAAATGACAAAAATAAATGAAAACGACTTAAGTAATGTACATAAAAATAGGTATATTTACAATTCATCAAATACCCCCATACTTAAGCTTTTGCTATTCCAGAGCAAAAGTTTGAGATGAACTTATAAGGAATAGAAAAAAAACTCTAAGTTTAGCTACCGCTTAATCAATTATAAGAGAGATCTAAATAAATAAATGGGGCGTAAGAGTTAAGTCCTAAATTTATGAAGATGATTTAAATATCGCAAAAGTTTTGGCCAAAAGACTTCTTGATATAATCAAATAGAAAGCAATAATTATAATGGTTAGATTAACAAGAATAGTTTGGAATTATATGAACTTTTAGCCTATAGGAGTTTTACTGGAAATAATGCAATTTACAAATTATGCTCTCAAAAATTTTTTTGAATTAAATCTAGAATCGTGAAATTGGCTAAGGGGGTTGATGTTGGTTTATGAAGAGGGTTTTGATTTTGAGGCGAGGTAATTTTTTCTCGAACCTCCATTTTTTTCTTTGGATTATTAGTGAAAGTGCAGCTAGATCTGATATACTCTAGAGGGGGGGGGGGGTGAATAGAGTATATGGTGCTTGAAAACTTTTTACAACAATTGTTGTAATCTGAGTGAACAGGGAAGCAACTATTAAATCTAATCAAAAAATAACCTACAACAGAAATTAATCACAGATCTAAACTAATCACAAAACAATCACAACCAGAAACAAAAGATAAGGACAAGCAAGCCAGAAGACACAAGGAGCTATAGTGGTTCCCCTAAACTTGGGTACATCCACTCTTCTACCACCCTAGGTAGGAATCCACTGCAGGATGAGTTGATCAGGTGTCCTGGGCACCAATGAGCTTTTGATAAGGCGCTCAAAAACCAAATCAGATTTTTTGATCAGGTGTCTTGCCACCAATGAGCATTTGACAAGGTGCTCAAAAACCAAGCTCAAACTTTTGAAGGGAGTTTGAGAAACCCTTTATAGAGATGGGGATGAGAGAGTGATGGAAGTCTTCTCTTTCTCAAAATAGTTGAGAAGACTATGTGGATTTAGATGTTGTCAAAGCTCCCCCTGAGTTCTTGAGATGTTCAGGAAATGAAGCTTTGCTGTAGGGTGATAGGCCTTCAGAAGTTGATCTCCAGCAAATGATGATTTTAGCAACAGCTGAAATGTTAGGTGTCTGGAGTCTTGAAAGATGTTGGCCTTGAACACTTGAATCACAAGAGATCAGAAGATTTCAGAAGGTTTGATCTCCTTGGATGTGTATTCTTGTATGAATTCTTTTTGGATAGAGAATGTTTTGTTCTTATTCTTCTTGTTCTATGTTGTCTCTCTTCTGATCTGTGTTCTGAGTGATGGAGAGATTCAAAAATCTTGTATTTTATTCTCTGGTACTGAATAGAAAATCATCCTCTGTCAAGAATAGCCGTTAGCCTGTCATTAATTGCATCCTTAATTGCAAATGTCCTCTGGGGGAAAGTCCAAAGAAACATTCCTTGATAATCCCTTGAAACTTGGTCCAGAATAAATGAAAACGGCTAGAAAATATTCTGAATTAATTGCTGAATATATAAGTCCTGAATTTGAATCTTGAAAAATCCTTTAACTCATCAGAAAACGTCGAACTGAGCTCTGGTATCGTCGAACTGAGCTCAGCGATTTGGACTTATACAGCAACAGAGATCTTCGATCTGAGCTCAAAGATCGTCGAACTGAGCTCAGAGATAGAGAATCAATACTGAGTCAAGATCGTCGAACTGAGCTCGCAGATCGTTAAATGGAGTTCGACGATTTGTTGAAGTTGAGCTCAGCGATCGTCGAATGGAGTTCGACGATCTGTCGAAGTTGAGCTAGACAATCGTCGATTGGAGTTCGACGATTCGTCGTACTGAGCTCGACGATATGACTTAGTCTTCAAACTGAAAATCCTTGGTCTTGAGGCCAGCTTCAAAACCTAAGTACTAACCCTTAGACTCAATTCTAATTGACCTTTAAAGCTATACAGGAGGTCAAAATAGGTTTCCTAGAGACATAGTGATCCTGACCCAAATTAGTAATAGGGTGTTCCAACAATCTCCCCCTATTTGGGTTAGGATTACTATTTACAGAACTTGGAAAAATTAAATAACAACATACAAAGCAACAAAATAGAAAAGCAATAAGCAGGTCATAGCAGAACCATAGATATATATCATCCCAGACAGAAATCAAAAGTCAAAATGATTGTCACCTTACATAGTTATTTCTTCTCCTTGCTCTTTATAAGTTTGATTTCTATATTGGGGTTAAGAGCTTCCTTTTTGGATCTGGTGTCATCTGCTGCACCTAAAGAGGTTTGCTGTTTGGGCCTGGGAACCACAGCTTCAAGATGAAGCTCCATATACCTATCAGAATCAAAGAATTTGCTTGATCCATATCTTTCCAATTCTTTCTTTCTCTGTTCAGACAATGTAGTGATGTTAGAAGAGTCTCTGCATTGCTCTTTAGCTTTCTTAATTTGGTCCAGTGCAGCAAGCTCTTTCATCCTGGCAGTCCAAGCAGTTGGATTATTTTCAGGATCTTCAAAGGGCACTGGTGGCTTATATCTATTGAATGGATTATCCTAAGGAGGTCTGGATGAAACTACTTCCTTTAGCTTATAGGGAAAAGGACCTGAGGTTGTGTCTGATGAGGTTTGTCCTTCCCTGGAGTAAGGATGTTGTCTTGAATAACCTTTTGAATAAACCTGGAATTCCCTTTGATTTCCTCTATAGTTTCCTCTTCTAGATTGAGAACCCCTGGACTGTCTTCCCCTATGATAAGATCTTGCATGTGGCTGATAGGGGGTTTGGCTTTTAGCATGAGGTTGAGCAGCTGAGCTTCCACCTGCACCTGCATCAGGAGAAGGTGGTGGAGGAGGATGAGAATGATGAAACTGGGAAGATCCTTTTTCATACTTCCTCTTTTTCTTCATGTCTTTGAGTTGGTTCTTTGAATACTGCATCCAGTGCTCAGTTATGGGGCAGTCATGAAGAATGTAATATGGAATGTCATTATTGTCCTTGAGTTTGGCTGGAGGTACTCTTTTCATGGCTTTGCTCCTTGCCTTTCTCTTTCTGGCAATAGTGGCAGAGGAGTCATCAGAATCTGTCCTGAATTCATCACTTTCAGAACTTTGCTCATCATATAGGGCATCAATCTTTTTCAAGTAATCCTTCTGAAGTTGAGTTGAAGCAGATGTAGCAGCAGTGGTTGGAGCAGCAGCAGATACAACACTTGTAGCAATTGAAGTTGAAGCAGTAGCAGCAGCAACAGACACAGAAGTTGAGGCAGTAATAACAACAGACAGAAATTTCTGGAGCAGCACTCTTAGAAGGTATAATAGCAGTAATAACAGTAGCAGTTGGGGCAGCAATAGTTTTAGATGAAACACCTTCAGATACAACAATATCAGCACCATCAGGAATATCATCAGCAAACACAGAAGGCTCAAAATCATCAGAAACAGGAATAGCCTCTGTCATATGGATATCATCAGAAACTGGAACAACAGTAGCATCATTATAGACAGCAGCAGCAACAGGAATAACAACCATATTCTCAGCAGGAGTAGCAGCAGCATATACTGAATTGACAAAAGAAGTTATAATGCTGGTGTCGCAACATGAGAAGGGCACAATGGCCTTGGTCAGATCCTCTGATGGCTGGGCAACAACTCTCTCTGGAAGACAACTGAAATACATTGAATCAAACACTGAAAGTAAGAACTTGATGTCCACTGGGAAGACTGCAACTGGAGGGGGAACTAGAGCTTGAAGAACAACAGCAGCAGCAACAACAATAACTGAAGAGACAGCAGACAAGCTTACTTCATAAGGCATCTCCCCCTGCCTAGATTCAGATAAGGCTGGATCAAGGCACACTGATGAAGGGATTGCCTGAGGGAAAAGGGAGGATAGCCTGGCAAAAAGGGCTGCCACTGACTCAAGTAATGGAGCCAAGGAGGTCTCCAATAGAAGAGATAACCTGGGGGCTATCAGTTCATATATCTTGTCAGCCAGGGCTGGAATATCTACTTGCTCAGCAGTGACTGGAGCAGAGGTAGAGGATGGAGTAGGAGCTACTGGTGATTATAGTGGAGAGCTGGTGTATTGGGGAAGTGATGGTTGAGGTGAGGGTATAGTGGAGATGGAAGACAGTGGGATGGAGAGAGAGGGTGTGAAGGTGGGTTGATCAAGAATTTCTTGCAGTAGTTATTGGTAAGATGTTGATAAGGAGGGGAGCTCAGGAGGAGATTAGGGTGAGTCATCCATGAAGGAATCATCAATAAGATTGAAGGAGGGAATGGAGGGTGATGTGGCAATGTCTGGTTGAGGGTAGGAATATAAAGGATAGAAGATTTCTTCTGTGGTTGGTAGAGTAGGAATTGGAGATGGTGTTGATGTTGGAGAAGGGCTGGAGATGATGATAATGGATGGAGTTTGAATGGTGGATGGAATTGGAGAAGATGGAATTGGAGGAGGAGGAGAGGCGGCAGCAGGCAAGTCATCTGCAGGGGCAGAGACTTGAGGGGAAGTGACTATTACAGTCCTGGTGCCTGAAGGTGTGCTTGAAGAGGGCCTGCTGGGCTTGGTGATCTGCCTGTCCCATTTGCCAAATAGGGCACAAGACAATTTCTTGGAAGCATTAATATGTATCCCAGATGATACAAGCAGAGTAGGGCATCTGTTCTGCAGAAAGAGGCCTAGAATCCTCCCAAAATTCACAAATTTCTTGTTAATTTTCTTTTTAATCAGGTCAAAGAAGACCTCTCCCCAGTTCAAATTCTTCTTGTCCACAATGGCTCCCATTAAGCATAGCTGATACCTAGAAATAGTATCATGTGCTGAGTGCTTATCCAACAGAACCTTCCCAACTACATCAGCCAAGAATCTATATTCCACAAACAGGTTTTTCTTCAGCATCTTGCTAGGGTTAGCTTCAGAGTGACCCATTCTTGCAAGAAGATCAGCAAATTCCTCTCCAGATAAATCAACAGAATCCCTTTCAGAGCTTAACTCAAAAACTTCTGTCAGAATGGTTGGAGTCAAAGGTACCTGGGTGCCAGAAATTGATCCAACTATGGTGTTTTGATCCTGGTTGTGGACAGTGTAGACCCATTCCTTGATCTCATCAGCAGCAAGTTTGATTCTGGTGGTCATAATGGTAGCAAGTTTCTGTTCCTTAAAGAGTTCCAAAATATCCTGGAAAACTTGATCAGTTGTGCTGAAGGACTCCATGTCAATATCAAAGCCGGCATCAAATTTCATTGCGGCGAGAACAGTAACAGAGACTGTCATTGTTACCTGAAAAAATCAACAAACAAAACGACCAAGTGTAGAGATGTTTGGAGGGAAAGAGAGTTTTTGCAGAGAAATAGAAAGCGCAAAAGGAGAACGACGGCGAAAAAATGAATTTTATATTAGGGTTCGACGCAGAAAAGGAAAGATCGTTGAACTCAGTTCGACGATCGGGGCTTCTAAAGGAATCTAAAGAGTCTTCAATATCGTCGATCTCCATTCGACGATATTGGAGAGCGTCGAGCTCTGTTCGACGATCGTTCAGAGAACAAAATCGTCGAGCGCCGTTCGACGATCGCTGACCGGAAGAGATAGTTCATACTATATGAGAAACGCTGAACTCAGGTCGACGATTTCGGAAATCGTCGATCTCCGTTCGACGATATGGGGGAAAATCGTCGAGCGCAGTTCAGAGACCAGAAAAACACTCTAGACACTAAGAAAAATCAAGATGTTTGCCTAGTCTTGGTCAATTTTTGAACTTTTAAAATCTTGGATATTATTTTAGACTTCCTCCATCTAACATTCCTAACTGATTTAGGAAGAAGGTGTGTTTCTTTTCATCCAAGGGCTTGGTGAAAATATCTCCCCTTTGTAAATCAGTTGGGATATATTGCAGTTCAATTTTATTCTTTTCAACATTATCCCTTAAGAAGTGATGCCTAATTTCTATGTGTTTTGTCCTACTATGAAGGACTGGATTTTGAGCTATAGAAATAGCACTGGTGTTATCACAAAAGATTTTAGACTTCTCTAAGTTGTAGCCATAGTCTAGGAGTTGGTTTTGAATCTACAAGATTTGTGAACAACAACTGCCTGCAGCCATATATTCAGCTTCAGCAGTTGAAGTTGACACAGAAGTTTGTTTCTTGCAAAACCAAGAGACAAGTCTGTCACCAAGGAACTGACAAGTTCCAGTGGTGCTTTTCCTGTCAATTCTGCATCCAGCATAATCAGCATCAGAAAATCCAGTTAAATCAAATGCTGAATCTTTTGGATACCAGAGACCTAGATTTGGACAACTTTTAACATACCTGAGAATCCTCTTTACTAGTGTTAGGTGTGACTCTCTAGGGCTTACTTGGAACCTAGCACATATACATATAGCAAACATTATATCTGGTCTACTAGCTGTAAGGTATATTAAAGAGCCAATCATTGCTCTATATGTTGTCTGATCAACAGGTTTCCCATGTTCATCAGCATCCAATACAGCATTAGTAGGCATAGGTGTTTTCATACAAGATGCTTCAGACATGCCAAATTTCTTAACCAATTCATTTGCATACTTGGTTTGAGAAATAAAGATGCCTTCAACATGTTGTTTGACTTGCAGTCCTAGAAAGAAGGATAGCTCATCCATGCTACTCATTTCAAATTTGGAATGCATTAGGTTGGAAAACCTTCTGCACAATTGTGAATCAGTAGAACCAAAAATAATATCATCTACATAAATCTGTACTAGTAGGGTATGGGACTTATGGGTTCTAATGAAAAGAGTTTGGTCTACTCTACCCCTTATAAATCCATTTTCCAAAAGGAAGCATGCTAGGGTCTCATACCATGCTCTAGGAGCTTGCTTGAGACCATATAATGCTTTGTTCAACTTAAAAACATAATCAGGATAAGTTGGAGAGATAAAACCTAGAGGTTGTCTGACATATACTTCTTCTTTGATGTCTCCATTGAGGAATGCACTTTTGACATCCATCTGATATACCTTGAAGCCTTTATGTGCTGCATATGCTAAGAATATTCTGATGGCTTCCAATCTTGCAACTGGTGCAAAAATCTGATCATAGTCTATTCCTTCTTCTTGAGAATATCCTTGAGCAACTAGCCTTGCCTTGTTCCTTACAATTACTCCTTGATCATCCAGTTTGTTTCTGAACACCCACTTTGTTCCAACAATGGAGTGATCCTTAGGCTTTGGCACTAGTTCCCACACTTTGTTCCTTTCAAATTGATGCAGCTCTTCTTGCATTGCAATGATCCAGTGTGGATCTTGCTCTGCATCTTGAATGGACTGAGGTTCAATTTGAGATAGGAAGCAAGTGTGCAACAGGTTTTGTTTGACTTGATTTCTGGTTTGCACACCAGCTGAGATGTCTCCAATTATTTGGGAAACTGGATGGTCTCTTGATGTTACTAAATCAACAGGGGGTGTTGATTGTTCACCAACCTGTGTTGTTGTTCCCTCTTGTGGTACAACAACTGGCTCTTCAAGTTGTTTTTCTTCAATATGTTGAATACTTTCTTCATCTTCACTGCTTTCCTCTTTTTGAGAAACCTGTAACTTGTTTAAGTCTTCAACAAGAGAATGTTCCTGCAAAGGTGCTATGGTAGAAGTGTTCTTCTCCTTGAAAGACTTGTTAGATTCATCAAATGATATATGAACAGATTCCTCAATTTTTAGAGATGATTTATTATAAACCCTATAAGCCTTACTAATCATGGAGTATCCCAGAAACACTCCTTCATCAGCTTTAGCTTGAAATTTTGCTAAATATTTCTTGTCATTATTGTGTATATAACAAATGCAGCCGAAAACTCTAAAATAATCAACTTTAGGTTTCTTCCCTTTGACTAATTCATAGGGAGTCTTGCCCTTTAGTTTATGTTTCAAACTTCTATTCAACACATAGTTGGAGATGTTCACTGCCTCTGCCCAAAAGGATAGAGGAAGGTGAGCATCTGACAACAATGTAGTGGTAGATTCAATAAGGGTTCTATTTTTCCTTTCAGCTACCCCATTTTGTTGAGGAGTTCTAGGAGCTGAGAAAGTATGCCTGATCCCTTCACTCTGACAGAACTCTTGCATAAGAAGAGAATCAAACTCTGTCCCATGATCACTTCTGATCAGGGCAATGCGAGTATTGAACTCAATCTGTATGCATTTGAGAAACTCTGTCAAACACTTAAAGTTATCAAACTTCTTCCTCAGAAAGAACACCCATGTGAATCTAGAGAAGTCATATACAACTACTAAGGTGTAAGATTTCCCTCCTAGGCTTTGTACTGTGATGGGTCCAAAAAGATCAATGTGTAACAGATACAATATCCTAGGTGAATCACTCTTATTAAGTGACTTAAAACTATTTTTAGTTTGCTTGCCTAATTGACGAGCCCTGCAGAGTACTTCCTTCTTGTAGGGGCCAGAAGGTAGTCCTCTAACAAGGTTGTCCTTGGATAGCCTAGCAATAGTTCTAAGGTTTAAGTGTCCTAGTCTCTTATGTCATAAAATGTTAGGTCTACAGACAGAATTGAACAGGCAAATATCTACATCTGTTGAAAGAAAATCTACTAGATAGATATTATCTTTCCTTTTACCTGTCAACACAGTTGTGTTGTCCTTTGACTTGATCTTACATAATGCTTTGCTGAAGGTCACCTGGTAGCCTTCATCACACAGCTGACTGATGATTATTAAGTTGTGCTTCAGTCCTTCCACATAAGCTACCTTCTTGAATGTTACTGATCCAATCTGGACTGCACCATATCCTTTAGTTTGTCCAAAGTTTGAATCACCAAAAATAACTTTGGGTCCAAGCTTGGCTTTAAAGGATGTGAGGTTGTCCTTGTTTCCTGTCATGTGCTTAGAGCACCCACTATCCAAGTACCATTGCTGGTTTGATGTTGGATAGGTCTTCACCTGCACATAAAATAATTCATTTGTTTTTGACCCAGTTTACCTTGGGCCTAGGTTGATAACCTTTAAACTCTGAAATAAAAGACATCCCAGGTTGACTCTTATAACCTTCAGGATTATATCTCATTGGAGATATTATCCATTCAGTATAAGGGTGAAAGATTTGGGATGAAGGACCCCTAGGATTGGATTTTGATTTCCCCTTAAAGAATTTCCAGAGCTCTGACCTCTGTTCGACGATCGTGGAGCTGCGTTCGACGATCTTGGGTCAGATCGTCGAGCTCCGTTCGACGGTCGACTATGGCAGAGTTCAGGAATTAGAGATCGTCGGCCTGAGTTCGACGATTTTGCCTGAGATCGTCGATCTACGTTCGGCGATCGTCGAGCTCCGTTCGACGATTTCTGCTGGGACTTAGTTTTCTTAGGCAGATCAGAATTTTTCCTAGCTACCTCTACAACTCCCTTTCCTTTATCAGAAATGAACTTGATTGGAGTTGTTAGAACTATGGGTTGGCTGGATGAAGCACCCAAGCCCAGTGTACTATTAAATCTGGAGTTCACTGTGCTTGTGATGTCCATCAGCTTGATACTTCTCCCATTAAGGGATTCTTCAAGCTTCTTGGCCTCAGATAGCTCACCTTTCAGTGAAGCTATCTGCTCCCTACAGCACTCTAACTCCTGAGAGAGTTTGAGGTTTTCTGACTTTAAGGTATTATGTTCAGATAAATGATTTCTGAGAGAGATAATTTCTTTCTCAGATTTTAGCAGGTCTAAACATAATGCTTTAAACTCAGATTTAAAGTCTTCTGAATTGAAATCAAATGAACTAATTACCTGGTCTTCTTCAAGTTGAATCTCTGAATCTGACTCTGAGTCTTCTTCATCTGAATTATGTTGTGAGGAATTGATTGCCATCATGCAGAACTCCTTCTCTTCTGCATCATCTTCATCATCACTGGAGCTGGATGAGGCTTCTGACTCCTCTTCAGTCTCACTCCAGGATTCAGCAACAAATCCCTTTCTTGTGTGTTTGTTTTTGCTTGAGGAGGGCTTGCCATTGCTATTCCTCTTGAAGTCTTTCTCCTTTCTTCTTTCTTTCTTGTCCCTTCTGTCCTTGTTTTTGTTTTCTGGACAGTCAGGTACAATGTGCCCTGTTTTCCTGCAACCAAAGCAAACAATTTCTTTATTGTTAGACTTATCATAACTTGGCTTATCATGCTCCTTGTATGATCTCTTTCTGAAGTCCTTTCTGGCCATCTTGTAAAATCTTCTGGCCAACAGACTGAGCAGTTCATCATTGCCTGTGACTTTGTCTTCAGGCTGATCTTCAGTTGCTTTGAAGGCTATTGTCTTCTCTTTTCTTGTGGCTGGTGAAGCAGCCTTCTGCTCTTCTTCTCTATTCTTAATGAGCAGCTCATAAGATTTGAGCTTGCCCAAAAGGGCTTCTGTGGTGATCTCATTCAAACTTCTAGCATCCTTGATTGGCCAGATTCTTGAATCCCAAGTGCTAGGGAAGCACATTAGGATTTTGTCATTAAGTTCAGTTAGTGATATCTCCTTATCCAAAGCCTAAGTTCACTGACTATCAGACTGAGTCTATTGTACATATCTCCAACTGATTCAGCTTCTCCCTTCTTGAAATTCTCATATTGAGATATGAGGTGGGATCTCCTGTCCTTTCTCTCATCAGCTGAGCCTGAGACTATTTCAGAGAGTTTATCCCAGATTTCCTTTGCTGAATTGCATTCAGCCACCTTTTGAAAGATGTCATCAGACATGGTCTGGGCTAAGATGTTCATAGCCTTGACATCAGCTACCTTCCACTTCTTGATATCAGCATCTGTTCCTGATGGAGGTGGAACAACATTTGTACTTGAGTTCTCTGGAGGTCTTGGACAAACTGTCAAAACAGAATTAAAAATATCCTCGTCAATAGAATTCATGTATAATCTGATCCTTGCTTTCCAAAGTGCAAACTTGGATAGATTGCACACTGGAGGTCTGGTGCAAGCATAATCTTTGTTTTGGGCCATAATTTGTGAAAACAAGATCTAATAATAAAATCTACAACAAGCAGATCTAACTAGGGATCTTTGGGTTCAGGTGTTAGCCTGTGCAACCACCAAGGTGTGGTATATTTAACCAACCTCGCTTTGATAGCAATTGAAAGTGCAGCTAGATCTGATATACTCTAGAGGGGGGGGGGGGGGGGGGTGAATAGAGTATATGGTGCTTGAAAACTTTTTATAACAATTGTTGTAATCTGAGTGAACAAGGAAGCAACTATTAAATCTAATCACAAAATAACCTACAACAGAAATTAATCACAGATCTAAACTAATCACAAAACAATCACAGCCAGAAACAAAAGATAAAGACAAGCAAGCTAGAAGACACAAGGAGCTATAGTGGTTCCCCTAAACTTGGGTACATCCACTCTTCTACCACCCTAGGTAGGAATCCACTGTAGGATGAGTTGATCAGGGTCCTGGGCACCAATGAGCTTTTGATAAGGCGCTCAAAAACCAAATCAGATTTATTGATCAGTTGTCTTGCCACCAATGAGCTTTTGACAAGGTGCTCAAAAACCAAGCTCAAACTTTTGAAGGGAGTTTGAGAAACCCTTTATAGAGATGGGGATGAGAGAGTGATGGAAGTCTTCTCTTTCTCAAAATAGTTGAGAAGACTATGTGGATTTAGATGTTGTCAAAGCTCCCCCTGAGTTCTTGAGATGTTCAGGAAATGAAGCTTTGCTGTAGGGTGATAGGCCTTCAGAAGTTGATCTCCAGCAAATGATGATTTCAGCAACAGCTGAAATGTTAGGTGTCTGGAGTCTTGAAAGATGTTGGCCTTGAACACTTGAATCACAAGAGATCAGAAGATTTCAGAAGGTTTGATCTCCTTGGATGTGTGTTCTTGTATGAATTCTTTTTGGACAGAGAATGTTTTGTTCTTGTTCTTCTTGTTCTATGTTGTCTCTCTTCTGATTTGTGTTCTGAGTGATGGAGAGATTCAAAAATCTTGTATTTTATTCTCTGGTACTGAATAAAAAATCATCCTCTATCAAGAATAGTCGTTAGCCTGTCATTAATTGCATCCTTAATTGCAAATGTCTTCTGGGGGAAAGTCCAAAGAAACATTCCTTGATAATCCCTTGAAACTTGGTCCAGCATAAATGAAAACGGCTGGAAAATCTTCTGAATTAATTGCTGAATAACTCCTGAATTTGAATCTTGAAAAATCCTTTAACTCATCAGAAAACGTCGAACTAAGCTCTGCTATCGTCGAACTGAGCTCAGCGATTCGGACTCATACAGCAACAGAGATCGTCAATCTGAGCTCAAAGATCTTCGAACTGAGCTCAGAGATAGAGAATCAATACTGAGTCAAGATCGTCGAACTGAGCTCGCAGATCGTCGAATGGAGTTCGACGATTTGTTGAAGTTGAGCTCAGCGATCGTCGAATGGAGTTCGACGATCTGTCGAAGTTGAGCTAGACGATCGTCGATTGGAGTTCGACGATTCGTCATACTGAGCTCGACGATATGACTTAGTCTTCAAACTGAAAAATCCTTGGTCTTGAGAGCAGCTTCCAAACCTAAGTACTAACCCTTAGACTCAATTCTAATTGACCTTTAGAGCTACATAGGAGGTCAAAACAGGTTTCCTAGAGACATAGTGATCCTGACCCAAATTAGTAATAGGGTGTTCCAACAATTAGGAAAATGAAATCTTATTTTCCTAATTTTGATTTTTTTTCAACTTCATAATAAATTTTAACCCAATGTATATGTGTAGGAGTAATGAATTTTATCCTCTTACTCCATAACATATAATCTTTTTAATCTATTGGGTGCTTATGTTTACGGAACGAAATCTTATTCACATTGACATAGGATCTTTTAAGTATAACAATTTTATCATGCCAAGTCGGTCATGATAAGGAAGGTGAGAAAAGAAAACTAGATTTTTTATTAAAAAACAATTTTGAGAGCAACCTTAAGAAATTGTAAGTTCCAATTTTTCAGAAAGCTAAAAGTAAACATAATTGAATCCTATAATCGTTATTTTCTAACATAATACACGTGCTCCTATCAATGAAAAATTAGAAGTAGTGCCTAAAATGAGTTCGCTATTTTTAACAAAGCATAATGAATTCTTTAAAACTTAACCCCGAATATTTAAATTTTTCAATCAATAATTAACAAACGAATAACAAACAAAGAATTAATAAAATTCACATATAAAAAACCTCAAAGCAAAATTTTTGGATAGCAAAAAAATTAAGGATGTTATATTTGATTTATTTGTTTCAAAATATTTTTATTATTTTTGTTTTTTTTTTTGGTTTTTTAGATTTTTTTCTTGTGTTTTTTTATTTATTATCTCCTTTTTTTGTATTTTGGTTTTGTTTTACTCAAATTTTTTTTTAAAATTTTTGTTCAGTTTTTTTTTGAAGTTTAGTTAACTTATTATCTTTTTTAGATTTTTAAGGTTTTGCGGAAAGTGCGAGAAAAAGAGACGGTTTTTACAAGAATGAGAGAGAAAAGGAAGGGCGGAGAGAAGATTTTTTTACAAAAATATTTACACAGATTTGTACAAAATGAAACTAAAAATGTTTTTGGAATTTTGGTTTTATAATTTTTTTGGAGTTTTTGTTTTATAATTTTTTTTTTGAATTTTTTTTGTTTTACAATTTTTTTGGGATTTTTGGTTTAAAAAGACATAAAACAAAAACATTTTAAAGACAGAAAAAAAAACTTAGGTTTTTGGGATTTTGTTTTCATTTTCAATTTTTTTTGAAGTTTTTGTTATTTTTATAGTTTTGTTTTTCATATATGTTTTTATGTTTAAAGTGCAGAAAATAGAAAGACAGTGAAGAAAATAGAAATACAGTGCAGAAAATAGAAATGCGAAAAATAAAACGAGAAAACAACTCCATACTTAAGTCCAACATTGTCCCCAATGTTGTAACGTAAGTATGCAGAACAAAATAGGTAAGATAATATATACAAAGAAAAGAAAGAGATGGGGGGGTAGAAGCTTCCCTGATTGGAGGTGGGGAAGGCGCAGTTTAGGAACCCTGCATTAGGAAGAAAGATAACAAAGAAAAAGGTAAAGAGATAGCGAAAAAGATAAACATGGGGTGCCTCCCAGGAGCGCTTTGTTTATAGTCGCGTAGCTTGACTATGTTTATATATCTAGGAGGGTTATGGATTCGAAATTACCGCCCATAGGATCGCCAGCTATGTATAATTTTAAGCGATGACCGTTGACTTTAAACGAGCCTTTATCCGGGTGGGAGACGAGTACGGTCTCATAAGGCCAAACCTCTTCAACTTTGAAGGGGCCGGACCAACGTGATCTAAGTTTCCCGGGTAAAAGTCTAAGTCGTGAGTTATAAAGAATGACAAGATCGCCCGGAGAAAATGTTTTTTGGGGCTTGAGTTTTCGGTCGTGATAAAACTTAGAACGCTCCTTATAGAACTTATTGCTCTCGTAAGCGTTCGCACGTCATTCATCGAGCTCGTTTAGTTGCAGTTTTCTATTTTGGGC
This sequence comes from Platanthera guangdongensis, assembly GCA_039583875.1. Lineage (NCBI taxonomy): Eukaryota > Viridiplantae > Streptophyta > Magnoliopsida > Asparagales > Orchidaceae > Platanthera > Platanthera guangdongensis. The sequence goes on from CM077162.1 coordinate 147,023,090, forward strand.
GGCTAAGTTAGTGTCGAGATTTAAAAGTTTTAAAGCCCAAAGTGCGCGATGTTCTAATTCTACGGGTAGATGACACGCTTTGCCGTACACTAATCGATACGACGTACAACCAATTGCGGTTTTGTATGCGGTACGATAAGCCCACAACGCATCGTAGAGTTTGATGGACCAATCTTTCCTATTAAGTGAAACGGTTTTCTTTAATATGCGCTTTATCTCGCGATTGACTACCTCTACTTGGCCACTAGTTTGCGGGTGGTAGGGGGTGGCAAGTTTCTGCGTGACGCCGTATCTAGCTAACGTCTTAGCCATCTGGGTGTTGCAGAAATGCGTCCCCCTATCGCTTACAATAGCGCGCGGAGTGCCGAAGCGCGAAAATAGTTTTTTAAGAAATGTAATGACGACTCGCGCATCGTTGGTGGGGAGAGCTTGCGCTTCCGCCCACCTCGATACGTAGTCGACCGCTACTAAAATATACATATTTTTGAAAGATGGAGGTAGGGGGCCGACGAAATCGATGCCCCATAAATCGAAGACTTTGCATTCTAAAAACATGTTTTGGGGCATCTCGTCGCGACGAGAGATGTTACCCGACCGCTGACAGCTATCGCATGCGTGCACAAAATTGTGAGCGTCTTTGAATAGAGAGGGCCAAAAGAAGCCCGCCTCTAGCGCCTTCCGCGCGGTCCGGTTAGCTTGATAATGCCCACCAGCTGGACCCTCGTGGCAGTGCCTAAGGATTTGCGTGCGCTCCACACCCGCGACACATCTTCGGACCGCTTGGTCCGCGCAGATACGAAAAAGAAAAGGGTCCTCCCAAAAGAAATATTTCAAGTCAGAAAAGAATTTCTTCTTTTGCTGGCTCGAAAAGTCTTTTGGAAGCACCATCGCAACTAAATAGTTCGCAAAATCTGCGAACCACGGCGGGGAAGAGGAACTAGTAGTTATGGCTAGGAGGCGTTCCTCGGGGAATCTGTCATTTATGTCAGATTCGACGAGTGCTTCCGCAGCGGGATTTTCTAAGTGGGAGAGGTGATCGGCGGCTAAATTTTCCACGCCCCTCTTATCCCAGATCTCTAAATCGAACTCCTGCAAGAGGAGGATCCATCGAAGGAGGCGGGGTTTGGCGTCCGTTTTCGCTAACAAATATTTTAAGGCGGAATGGTCGGTAAATACGATAACTTTGGATAGCGTTATATACGAGCGAAACTTATCGAAAGCAAAAACGACGGCTAAAAGTTCCTTTTCCGTTGTCGTGTAATTTCCTTGTGCGGAAGTGAGTGTCTTGCTAGTGTAGTAAATAGGATGAAAATATTTGTTTATACGTTGGCCAAGAACGGCTCCTACGGCAATATCACTAGCGTCGCACATAATTTCGAACGAAAGGGTCCAATCGGGCGCCACTAAAATAGGTGAATTGATAAGTTTTTGTTTTATAAAATTAAATGCAGACTCGCATTCACTATCAAAGACAAAATTTGATTCCTTTTCCAAGAGGCGAATATGCGGCTTTGTTATTTTTCAAAAATCTTGAATAAAACGCCTATAAAAGCCCGTGTGCCCTAAGAAACTCCTAATAGATTTAACGTTGGAAGGCGGGGGAAGTTTTTCTATAATTTCAACTTTGGCCTTATCGACCTCCATCCCCTTAGACGAAATCATATGGCCGAGAACCAATCCTTCTCGAACCATAAAGTTACATTTTTCCCAATTTAAAACGAGATGCGTGTCCTCGCATCGCTGAAGGACACGATCTAAATTACGAAGACAGGACGGGAAAGTGCTTCCGAAAACAGAGAAGTCATCCATAAAGACTTCCATAATGTCTCCTACTAGCTCGCCAAAGATCCCCAGCATACATCTTTGGAATGTAGCGGGCGCGTTGCAGAGGCCAAATGGCATTCTTCGATATGCGAAGGTACCAAACGGGCAGGTAAAAGTTGTTTTCTCTTGGTCATCGGGGGAAATGGGGATTTGGAAAAACCCCGATAATCCATCAAGAAAACAAAAATACGGATGACCGGACAAACGCTCTAAAATTTGGTCTAAAAATGGTAGTGGGAAATGATCCTTACGGGTGGCGTCATTTAGTTTTCTATAATCGATGCACACCCGCCAACCCGTAACAGTACGAGTTGGGACGAGTTCTTTGTGCTCATTCTCCACTACGGTAAGACCGCCCTTTTTGGGCACCACGTGAATGGGACTAACCCACGTATTATTCGATATGGGATAAATAATCCTCGAATCTAATAATTTAATAATTTTGGCTTTAACGATGTCTTTCATGTTTGGGTTAAGACGTCGCTGCGGCTGAATAGTTTTGCGGCAATTATCGAGAAGGAAAATCTTATGGGTGCAGAAAGACGGGTTAATCCCTTTGAGATCAGAAATTTGCCAAGCAATTGCGTGGCGATGTTTAAGCAAAACTCCCAATAAATCGGAAGTCTCCGATTCGCTCAAATGCGAAGAAATGATAACAGGGAGTGTATCATCTTTCCCCAAAAAGGCGTATTTGAGTGAATCGGGTAGGGGTTTGAGTTCAAGGAAGGGCGGTTCTTCTAACGAGGTTTTAATTCCTATGTCTTTCTTACCAATTGGTTCGAAAGGCAAGTCTATAGAGGTTTCCTCATCGCAGTTAAAATTTTCGAGCGCATAAAGATCGTCGTTTAAAAAGTAGACTCAAAAATAGGGGAAGAACAATCTCCGATATATGTATCTAAACTATAACAAAAGTAATCGCTCGATGACGAGTCTCCTATGGAGGGATTAATAGAGAAAGTAACTTCGTCATCTCCTACCCGAAGGAGGAGACGACCGTTACTGACATCAATTAATGCGCGGGAGGTAGCGAGAAAAGGGCGACCGAGTATAATTGGTACATCGGTGTCCTCCTCGATGTCCAAGATGACGAAGTCTACCGTAAAGATAAACTTATCAACTCGGACAAGTACGTCCTCCACTACCCCGACGGGAAACTTAACCGAGCGATCCGCTAGTTGGATTCGCATTTTAGTAGGGGCCGGAGTGCCCAAACCTAATTTTTGAAAGAGCGAGAACGGCATCAAATTAATGCTTGCGCCTAAATCTGCAAGAGCGTATTTTACTAATATATTGTCAAAAAGGCACGGGATGGAGAACCTTCCCGGGTCATTTCTTTTTAGGGGCAATTTATTAGTAAGAGCCGCTGAGCAGTCAGCATTAAGAGAAATATGCAAAATATTTTCTAATTTTTGTTTATTGGAAAGAAGTTGTTTTAAGTATTTCGCATATTTAGGCATCTGAGAGATTGCCTCGCAGAAGGGAACATTAATATGAATTTGTTTTAATAATAAAATAAATTTTTCAAATTGCGCGTCCTTACGCTCACTATTAAGTTTATGCGGATACGACGAGGGCATTTTAATAAGTTTTTCATTTAAATTTGTAAAGGCGGCGTAATCGAAGAAGGGGGAAGAGGGGTTGGAGGTGAAATATGTACCTGAGGATCGGTCCATTTTGGATCGATCACCTCCTTTCCGCTACGGAGGGTTATAGCGTTGATATTTTCCCGCGGATTGGGCTCCGTATTTCCCGGCAGTGCCCCGAGCGCGCGGTCGAACATCATTCGCGCTAGCTGTCCAACCTGGAGTTCTAAGTTTTTTAGCGATCCGGTGATGTTCCAGATATTTGACTCGTTGGAAGCTATATATTTAGAAAAACTATCCTCCATCGGGGAGGGTTTTGGAAGAGGGGGAGGCGGCAGAAATCCGGGCATGAAAGGATTGGGGGGGGGGGGGGGGGCGCTGCGCATTATTCGCATTGCTCCATGAGAAGTTGGGGTGGTTCCTCCAACCCGGATTATAGGTATTGCTATAAGGGTTGTTATTGGGGTTGAAGGAAGGTCGCCCAGCATTTCCCACGTAGTCTACGAATTCATTTGCTACGCCGACATTAGGGGGAACCGCCCAAGGCGGAGTGGTGGAGGCAGCGGTCATCTCCGCCACCTGCTTCGTCAGCCTTTCAACTTGAAGGGCTAAGTGGGCAGTGGCATCCACTTCGAAGAGGCCGGCCTCCTGCTTGGGACGTCCCTGAGGGACGTTCCATTGGTAGGCATTCATAGCCATCTCTTCAATAAGAGCTTGGGCATCCTCGGGGGTCTTATTATTCAAGGTACCCCCGACAGCCGCGTCAATCATTTGACGCGTCTGATAATTAAGCCCATTGTAGAAGATTTGGACCTGCAACCACGTAGGCAGCACATGGTGCGGACACTTGCGGAGGAATTCCTTAAAGCGCTCCCAAGTATCCAAAAGGGACTCGGAATCGTTCTGCACGAACGAAGAAATGTCCGCCCGCAACCTTGCAGTTTTGGCGGGGGGAAAATACTTCGTTAAGAACCGCTCCGCAAGCTCGGCCCAGGTGGTGATACATCCTCGTGGGAGGGAATTCAACCACGCCTTAGCTTTGGATCTGAGGGAGAAAGGAAAAAGGCGCAAACGAATGGCGTCATCAGTGACGCCATTAATCTTAAAAGTATCGCAAATCTCCAAAAAACTAGACAAATGAACGTTCGGGTCCTCATCCGGCTGTCCATCAAACTGCACGGCGTTTTGGATCATTTGGATAACACTCGATTTGATCTCAAAATTATTGTTCGCCACCGTCGGGCGAACAATACTGGACCCAGTATCGTCCAAATTTGGCCGGACATAATATGACATTGTACGCTCAAGGGCCGCTTTTGGATTGGGGTCGGCCATAGCAACGGCAGAGGGTTCTCCGATGGATTCTTCGGGATCAAAAGAGGGATTTCGGCGTTGAGACCGAATACGCGCAAGCGAGCGTTCGATCTCAGGATCGAAATCCAAATTTTCGGACTCCGAAGGCTGTCCACGGGTCATACACCCTAAAAGGGAAAGCAGAAAATTAACTTCTTTTTTGGATTTTGAAGAAAAGTTTTTAAGTTTTTTTTTTAGTTTTTAGAAATAAAAGTAAAAGTAATAGAGTTCGGATTCGTAATAACAACTCAAAGAGAAGTCCCCGACAACGGCGCCAAAAACTTGATTGGCCTGCGAACAGACTCTTACTGTGGTTGGTTCGGTGAGTCGATCGCCGCGGGCTTGCTAGATGAGGCAAGTGCACCTATCGTAAGTAGTACTCGATATTCGGGAGAATACCGAGGTCGTATTATTCCCGGGAACGGGTTGATTACCCCTACTCCTCCGAAAACACTATTATTTTACCGAAATGGAAGTTGAGGGTTTTAAGTAAAATAGGAACGAAAATAGATTTAAGATAATAGTCGATGAAGAGATAACTCCCGGTATCGAATTGCGTTAGGATTAAAAATAGATTTGAATAACTAGATATCTAAAGTTTCAATATAATTAAAGCGGAAACTTGGCCGTGGAGGTTCAAAATAATGAGCTCACCTATCTCTAGGAATATCGCTCACCTAGACATTAAGGCTATTCGACTGGGCTCTCATCCGACGAAGGATTCCCCTTAATGCCCGCAGTACACTAAGAACCCCGCTATTGGGTGGGGAACCCAATCCAGTAGAGTTAGCGCTCCTCCTCTCTCGAGGGTTAGTGCGGAACTCTATTTACCTAGGGGTGATCTGTCCATACGCACGGCCTCTCGGCTAGCTAGCGTATGGATAACAGAAATAGAGCCCACACATCAATATGTGGGTTTATGCGTCGTTAACCCGGGGTAAACCTTAAATTTTTTAATTAAATCGAAAAATTAGACATTTGGTTATTTAAAACATTTTAGATCCCAAAGCTCTTCGATACCTAGGGCTAAAAGCAATTAGCTACTCATCGGAATGGGGATAGCTTATATGTTTGGTTGTGCGAGCGTCCTAAACTATTCGCTGAAAGGTTATAAAGAAAATAAGAAGAAAAGTAAAATATCCTAACATTAGAAAAGTTTTTACAAATAAACACACCCGCACTCATTCAAACATATAACCAGAGGCAGAAATAAAACTAAGTTACACATAAGAGGAAATTTCATAATTGACATTTGCAGGTCCCGCTCAAACGAGTGGGGGCGGGAAATAAAAGCTGAAAAGTGCATTATTGAAATTGCAAGTCCCACTCAAACGAGTGGGGGCGGAAAATAAAAGCTGAAAATTGCAAGCCCTACTCAAATGAGTAGGACTGAAATGAAAGCGAGTCCTACTCAAACGAGTAGGAGAAAATAAATGCGATTACAGGGCTTTCTTAAATATTTACATCAAAATAAGGTCCGACCATTTAACTCCTAGCGAGTAGGCGGAAAATCAAATCCAGCCATTTAACTCAAGTGAGTAGGCGGAAAAATAAAAGTTACAAACACTTGCTTGAATAAAATCCAGCCATTTAACTCAAATGAGTAGGCGGAAAAATAAAAATAACACACGCACTCTACTTGAATAAAATCCAGCCAATTAACTCAAATAAGTAGGCGAAAAAATAAAAACAACACACGCACTCTACTTGAAAGTAACTACTCATGCACTCGACATAAATAAACACACACACACACTTGCATAATTTAACTTAGGAGCTGAAAAATATCTCATACACGCACACACTCATGCTAAAATAATTGCAAAAATAAAAGTTATCGAAAAATTAAAATGATTGCATTTCTACCGCTGGAATGCAGTAGAAATGCATAAAAAGGCAAAATAAAAATTGTTTGAGCAAAAAAGTTTTTAAATTAAAGTGTGAAAGGCAAGTGCCCGAAAAATTAAAACGTTTACATTTTTATCGTTATATTTTGATAGAAATGCTTAAAAAGTGAAAATAAAAATTGTTCGAGCGAAAATATTTTTTTGTTATTACTTAAAATGAAAGTTCATGAAAAATAAAAATAACAATTTATACATTCCTATAGCCTCGTAAAATGGTTTAAAAAGTGGGAGTAAGCTAAAAAGAAGCAATAGTTTTATAATTAAAACAAAGTAAAAGCTAAGTTAAGAGGGGTGAAAACCACCTTTTTAAAGTTTTACAAGTTCATAAGAACGCATTTTAAAGCATGAAAATCCTAAGTCTAACCAATTTTTAAGAGTTTGAGAATGAAATCGGCCATAATAACGGCTATAAATTTTGTTATAAATTGAAAGGAAAACAAGAACATTTTCGTTTCAAAACGTAATTTTTGCAATTTTAAGCTCATGCACGCACACACGCACCATGAAAATGAAAATAAAAGTATATAAGATTGATGCAAAGGAGGCCTTTAGAGAAAATTCAGAGCATATAAGGATGAGAAAAATATCTATTTTATTAATAAAAGAAGTTGATTATAGGAGCTTAAACAAACTAACTTCAAAAAAGGGGGGGGGGGGGGGAGAATCCTTACATAGCACTAAAGCAGCTCCAACGACAGCCCTTATACATCAAAATGGTTCGGATTTTTGGAACCCTGATCTCATACAGCAGCTGCCCTTAAATAGGCAAAACATTTCCAAGTACACGCCCTCCGACACGGGCATGTCGGGGGGCGTGTCATCACTATTTTATAGCGGAAATCGGCGACTTGACGGATTTGACGGCGATTTGACTTTGCAGCCGAAAACGCGGTGGTCACGCCCCAGGTCACGGGCGTGACGGTGGGCGTGTCGTTCGGCGCTTAAAGGCGTTGTTGACTTGGGGATTCGCCGGCGACAGTTTGTCGGGCGAGGTGGAGCAGTCACGCCCCAGGTCACGGGCGTGACGGTGGGCGTGTCGTTTGAGTCGACACTCGACAAACGTCAAACGGAAATTGTCGAGAGATGGTCACGGGCTTCGGCACGGGGCGTGTCGGGCAGACACGGGCGTGGCGCTTATTGTACACGGGCGTGTTCCTCTAGGGTCGACGAATTTCGAGTTAAAATCGTCGAGCGGGATAGACACGGTCTTGGTCACGCCCCGTGTTGGATGGACACGGGCGTGTGGCCGGGCGTGTTAGGCTTTTCTTTTCAAAATTGGCTGCTTCACGGGATTTTGAGCTGTCACGCCCTGGTCACGGGCGTGACCAATATGTCACGGGCGTGACATGGCATTTTTTTGCAGATTTTGATTTTTTCCTGAAAAATAAAATAAAACAAGTTAGTATAATATTTACAAAAATAGGAGCATTTTATTGAATAAAAACAAGTAGAAATGACAAAAATAAATGAAAATGACTTAAGTAATGTACATAAAAATAGGTATATTTACAATTCATCAAGAGACTCTCTCATTAGCTACAAGACAAATAGGAGAAACATTGTTCTCACACACAAAGTCAAGACAATAAACTTTCTTTTTCCTATAACCTGTCAAAATGATCTTTTGATCACTTGACCTTTTGATATGACAACCATTCTTGACAAATGAGATGTCATATCCTAAATCACTCAGCTGACTTATGCTAATGAGGTTGTGTTTCAAACCCTTTACATAGGCCACTTGAGTGATAGTAATTTGATTACTAGAAATGTTACCAAAGCCTTTGATGATCCCTTTTTCTGAACCACCAAAGGTTACTTTAGGGCCATCCTTGATAGGTGTGTAGTCCTTCAGCAACCCCCTAGTTCCAGTCATGTGCCTGGAACATCCACTGTCCAAGTACCATATAGGGTCATGGCCACTTGGACTCACCTGCAAAACAGATTACTTAACCTTAGAACCCAAATAACTCTTGGGTCCTTGGTGCAGGTTAGTCTGACCTTTAACAAAACTACCTGTAGCTCTTCTAGCAGGCAGTTTGCTACTCTCTTTGACACTAGAATTGTGCCAACAATCTAAGGCAAAGTGGTCTATCTTGCCACAACACCAACACTCAAACCTGTTGTACCTTTGTTTAGGTACTACCCTGGCTGAAGTATCTACAGCAGGCTTTATGTTTTGTGCTGGGGTTTTGCCTTTAGATTTGGACCTAGCAGTCCAGGCAGTTTTCTTAAATCCTAATCCATCCTTACCCTTTTGAGGTACAAACTCATCTATCAAGGGTAAAACAGATTTAGGTTTAGAAAAACTTGCTACTATCTCTTTCTCTTTCTGAAGTCTAACCTCTAGATTTCTAATTTGATCATTCTTAAATGTAATAGTACCCATCTGAATAACAGTAATGTTTTTCAGTCTGGCTATCTCATTCAGTTTCTGATCTAACAACTTGTCTGAATCAGCAGCACCCAATTTAAGACTAGCAATCTCCTTTGCATGCGTTTTGGCCAAGGTTTTGCTTTTCTTCAAGGCCTGCAACAAGTACCTATATTCATCAATTAACTGATGAATATCTCCTTCAGATTCAGACCCACCCACATCACTTGATGCAGATGTATCTGATTCTGACTCAGTACTATAAATTGAACTTGAAGAACAACTTTGTACCTTACTTGGTCAGGCTGATCCGGTTCTTGTCCTCCTTTAGATAAAGCCATCAGTCCCTTGCATATGGGTCCTCATGCTCATAACTTGAGTTAATAGCTGCATGAACTCATCTTCTTCCTCTTCAGCAAATAATCCAATATAGGCTTCAGCTTCTGATTCTGTTTCTGAAGATGACTGATCTGTCAGACTCTTGTCTTTCTTAGCAACAAAAGGACTTTTCCTTTTGCTCTTAACCTGATTCTTTTTTGTCAGCTGACTCCTTCCTCTTTTGCAGGACAGTCAGCCACTACATGTCCATGTCTATTGTAGCAATAGCACACAATTTTTAAAGATGTAGCTTTGCTTGGATTGGACCTACTTCTGTCATTCCTTGATAACTTTCTTTTCTGATAGTAGTTTCATTTTGGTTGAGAAGGGGAAGGCTTAGATCTCCACTGCTTCTTCTTAAGAAATTTTTGAAAATTCCTAGTAAAAGCAGCAAATTCTTCATCACTTTCACTGCTATCTGAATTCTTGCTATCAGAATTATCTGTGGCAGCCTCAGCAATTATTTGAGGTGGAGATGGAGACTTGCTTCTATACTTCTTAGTGGCTTCAGTCTTGAAGGCCACAACTTTTCCTTGTGCTCCACTCTAGTATTCTTCTCTTCCTCCTTTCTAGCCAATAATTGCATCTCGTTAGATAGCAGTTTTCCAAACAAAGTTGGAGGAGGTATATCAGCTAGTTTGGCCACTTCCTTAATGACACAACCCTTGGTGTCCCAGTCCTTAGTCAGGATCTTAAGAACTTGTCATTCAGCTCATAGTTTACTGAAGTCTCTTCCATAGGACATAAACTCATTAACAATCCTATAGAACTTCTTGTAACATTCTGTAATGCTATCAGACTTTCCTTGTCTGAAGCTTTCATATTCCTGATTTAACATTGACTTCCTATCTTGTCTTACTTCCTCTGAGCCCTCCATATAAACTATTAATGTGTCCCACATTTCTTTAGAGGTTTTACAATGAATTAAGTTCTGAAAAGTTGCATCATCAATGACACTAACAATTATATTCTGGGCTCTCTTGTCCATAGTGGCCAGAATGATTTCATCTTTAGTCATTTCAGAGAAGTCCTTGAGAGTTTTCTGATTTGCATCCAGAATGGATATCTTCATTGGCACATATGGGCTTTCTTTGACTGTAATATATATCCTTGGGCCAGAAGCGTCCATAAAGAGTTTGACCCTCTCTTTCCATATGCCAAATATCTCTTTTCTACATATTGACAATTTCATGGACCCCAGCTCTTTGTGATTCTCACTAGAACCCATTTTCTTGATTCTTGTTTGATCTGAATCTGCCTACAGGATCTTACTCAGACTGTTAAGTCCCTTTTTGAGTAACCTCCCTCTGATACCACTTGAAAGAAATAGTGCCTAACCACCTAGAGGGGGGTGAATAAGTGTACTTTTTTTTTTACTTTAAAGGCAGACAAACTGTTTTGTACTTTAAGCAGTAAATGCAAATTCTATAGCTATCACAACACAGCAACCACAGAAACAAACATTCACAGAGTGCATACAGTGTTTATAGTGGTTCCCCAAGGTCTAGGTACATCCACTTTCCCCCTTCGCCTATCTAGTAGTGTACTAGATTCGGCCTAACTTCTGCACTTCTCCTCAGATCCTCAGATCTTACAGCTTAGAACCCCAAATAGGTTCCTACAACTCAGAGTGTCCCCACTCCTACAACTCAGGCACAAAGCCCTACCACTCAGTCTTCAACAAGACCTACACTCAGGCTAAACAACCCTACCTCAGCCTTCAATAAGGCATACACTCAAAGAATTGATTCTCCTACACTCAGGCTCAAAAGCCCTACCTCAGCCTTTATAAATTTAGGCTTACAACTCAGATCCCTTAGGATCCTACAAAAAGATAATAAAGAGTTTTTAGATCACCACTCAGTTTGAGAGAATGAAGAGGGCAACCTTCTTGATCAGTTCTTGATAGCACTGATTCCTGAGATCAACTTTGTCTTTGCTTTCTTCAAGGCTTCTTGAGTCTGAACTCAGTAAAGTTGATCTTCTTGAAGTAGACCGGCTGGCAACTTCCTTCTTAGGATGGAGAATTAAATCTGGATCCTACATTGCAGTCTGGTTCAGAACCTGCTTCTTAAGAGATTTGATTAACAAGTCTCTTTCTTGATTTCAGATACTGGAGTTCTCTCTCTCCAAGTAAATCTGAAATTTCTTCAAAATACTGATTTACAGTTTTCTCTGGATCTGTCTTGATCTTCTTAAATTTTAATCTTCTGATTGATTGATTTTTTTGATTGATTTCTGTTGAAGGAGAAAGGCTTTTATATAGTCTTCCTCCAAGGTAACCGACAGATCTGGTTTCTAACGAACTTCTGACATCACTGACAGTTGCAGTAGACCGGATGAAATGGCAGCTGTCAAGTCATCCAGTCACTTCTTGAAAATACTGTCTCTGTCTGAAAGTGTCGAGACTGATCTTCATTATGTGTCGACACAAATAGACCAAGTGTCGACACAAGTGGACTAAGTGTCGACACTTGCCTTGGTGGTGTCGACACAACTCTTTATGTTGTTGTGACAGCTTCTCGACACTGCTTCTGTTGAGTGTGTCGACACTGATTGAGTGTGTCGACACAAGTACTTCTTCTTTAAAACTTAGTTGAATTCTGCTGTGTGTCGACACATTTCCTTTGTGTCGACACAACTTCTTTTGTTGTTGATACTAGCTGAGTGTCGACACATCTCCTTTTTGTCGACACAACTTCTTCTGTTGTTGATACTAGCTGAGTGTTGACACATCTCCTTTGTGTCGACACAAGTACTTCTTTACTTTAACTGTGTTGAAACTTGCTGTGTGTCGACACAAGTCCTGTGTGTCGACACAGTTGATGTCGACAATGCCTTCAGTGTGTTGACACAGCTTCCTGGTGTCGACACATTGGATGTCGACTAAGCTTCTCTGGGTGTCGACACTGCCTCTAAGTGTCGACATGATATATGTTGAGTATTCTTCATAGTGTGTCGACACTGCCTGTATGTGTCGACACTTTTCTTCTGGTGTCGACTCTGCCTTTCCTAGTGTCGACACAAATACTCCAAGTGTCGACACAGCTTCTCTAGGTGTCGACACAAGCCTTCATAAGTTTCGACATTGCATCTCTAGGTGTCGACACATGGACTTAGAAAATTTTCTGCATTTCCTGCAATTACTTAACCTGCACATATAAACTCAAAGCACATCAAATACACCTTGATGTATATCATTGAGTAGGGTGAGGCTTCTTCAAATCTGATACACATTCTCTAATGTACCCAATAGGGAGCCTGGGTGGTGAGACCCCCTCCGGGTAAAAAACACTTCACCCCCGGAGGGGTCAACCTGCCATGCCAGTTGATGGGAGCCTGGGTGGCGAGACTCCCTCCGGGTAAAAAATACTTCACACCCCGGAGGGGTCAACCTGCCATGCCAGCTGATGGGAGCCTGGGTGGCGAGACCCCCTCCGGGTAAAAAGCACTTCACCCCCCCCCCCGGAGCGGTCAACATGCCATGCCAGCTTATGGGAGCCTGGGTGGCGAGACCCCCTCCGGGTAAAAAACACTTCACCCCCCCGGAGGGGTCAACGAGAACGAACAGCCCACCCCCCAACGTGCCATGCCAGCTGATGGGATCCTGGGTGACGAGACCCCCTTTGGGTAAAAAACACTTCACCCCCCGGAGGGGTCAACCTGCCATGCCAACTGATGGGAGCCTGGGTGGCGAGACCCCCTCCGGGTAAAAAACACTTCACCCCCCGGAGGGGTCAACCTGCCATACCAGCTGATGGAAGCCTGGGTGGCGAGACCCCCTCCGGGTAAAAAACACTTCACCCCCGGAGGGGTCAACCTGCCATGCCAGCTGATGGGAGCCTGGATGGCGAGAACTCCTCTGGGTAAAAAACACTTCACCCCCCGGAGGGGTCAACCTGCCATGCCAGCTGATGGGAGCCTGGGTGGCGAGACCCCCTCCGGGTAAAAAACATTGGGCATCCACGAGAGGCATGCCTGCCCTGCCAGCTAGTGAGAGCCTGGCAGCGGAAACCATCACGAGGTGAGACCTACCGACCCTCCAAGAGATCAACCTGCCCTATCAGCTAGTGAGAGCCTAGCAGCGGAATCCATCTCGTGGTGAGACCTACCCCACCCTCCGAGATATCAACCTGCCCTGCCAGCTAGTGAGAGCCTTGTAGTAGAATCTATCTCGAGGTGAGACCTACCCCACCCTCCGAGAGATCAACTTGCCCTGCCAGCTAGTGAGAGCCTGAGAGTGGAATCCATATGGAGGTGAGACCTACGCACCCTCCGAGAGAACAACCTGCCCTGCCAGCTAGTGAGAGCCTGGCAGCGGAATCCATGTCAAGGTGAGACCTACCCACCCTCCTAGAGATCAACCTGCCCTGCCAGCTAGTGAGAGCCTGACAGCGAAATCCATCTCGAGGTGAGACCTACACACCCTCTGAGAGATCAACCTGCCCTGCCAGCTAGTGAGAGCCTGGCAGCGGAATCCATCTCGTGGTGAGACCTACCCACCCTCCAAGAGATCAACCTGCCCTGCCAGCTAGTGAGAGCCTATCAGCGGAATCCATCTGGAGGTGAGACCTAACCCACCCTCCGAGAGATCAACCTTCCCTGCCAGCTAGTGAGACCCTGGCAGCGGAATCTATCTCGAGGTGAGACCTACCCCACCCTTCGAGAGATCAACCTGCCCTGCCAGCTCGTGAGAGCCTGGCAGCGGAATCCATCTCGAGGTGAGACATACCCACCCTCAGAGAGATCAACTTGCCCTGCCAGCTAGTGAGAGCCTGGCAGCAGAATCCATCTCGAGGTGAGACCTACCCCACCCTCCTAGAGATCAACCTGCCCTGCCATCTAGTGAGAGCCTGACAGCGGAATCCATCTCGAGGTGAGACCTACCCCACCATCCGAGAGATTAGCCTGCCCTGCCAGCTAGTGAGAGCATGGCAGCGGAATCCATCACGAGGTGATACCTACCCCACCCTCCGAGAGATCAACCTGCCCTGCCAGCTAGTGAGAGCCTGGCAGCGAAATCTATCTCGAGGTGAGACCAACTCCACCCTTTGAGAGATCAACCTGCCCTGCCAGCTAGTGAGAGCGTGGTAACGGAATCCATCTCGAGGTGAGACCTACCCACCCTCCGAGAGATCAACCTGCCCTGCCAGCTAGTGAGAGCCTGACAACGAAATCCATCTCGAGGTGAGACCTACCCACCCTCCGAGATATCAACCTCCCCTGCCAGCTAGTGAGACCCTGGCAGCGGAATCCATCTCGAGGTGAGACCTACACCACACTCCGAGAGATCAACCTGCCCTGCCAGCTAGTGAGAGCCTGGCAGCAGAATCTATCTCGAGGTGAGACCTACCCCAACCTCCGAGAGATCAACCTGCCCTGTCAGCTAGTGATAGCCTGGCAGCGGAATCCATCACGAGGTGAGACCTACCCCACCCTCCGAGAGATCAAACTGCCCTGCCAGCTAGTGAGAGCCTGGCAGCGGAATCCATCTCGAGGTGAGACCTACCCACCCTCTAAGAGATCAACCTGCCCTGCCAGCTAGTGAGAGCCTGGCAGTGGAATCCATCTCGAGGTGATACCTACCCCACCCTCTTAGAGATCAACCTGCCCTACCAGCTAGTGAGAGCCTGGCAGCAGAATCCATCTCGAGGTGAGACCTACTACACCCTCCAAGAGATCAACCTGCCCGACCAGCTAGTGAGAGCCTTGCAACGGAATCCATCTCGAGGTAAGACCGACCCATCCTCCGAGAGATCAACCATCCCAGCCAGCTAGTGAGAGCCTGGTAGCGGAATCCATCCCGAGGTGAGACCTACCCCACCCTCCGAGAGATCAACCTGCCCTGTCAGCTAGTGAGAGCCTGGCAGCGGAATCCATCTCGAGGTGAGACTTACCCCACCCTCAGAGAGATCAACCTTCCCTGCCAGCTAGTGAGAGCCTGGCAGCGGAATCCATCTCGAGGTGAGACCTACCCCACCCTCCGAGAGATCAACCTGCCCTGCCAGCTATTCAGATCCTGACAGCGGAATCCATCTCGAGGTGAGACCTACCCCACCCTCCGAGAGATCAACCTGCCCTGCCAGCTAGTGAGAGCCTGGCAGCAGAATCCATCTCGAGGTGAGACAACTAGGCACCCACGAGAGGTACCACTGGCCCTGCCCAGCTAGTGAGAGCCTGGGCAGCGGGACCGTCTCGGAGCAAAAGGTCTAGGCATCTCAATCAAACCTTACCAAATCCTATATCCTCAAATGGGGAAAATATGAGTTACATGATCCCCTGACTCAGCTGGTCAGGGGTAGCACTTGTTACAAGACAAGAAAAAGGAAAAAACTTCTACAAGGCGAGGTACCCTGAGGTGGCCTTGGCATGATGGTCGTCTTCTGCTTCCTTCTCCTCTAACACTTCCATCTTGCTCAAGCTCTCCATGATCTTCTCCATCTCCTCCGACTTAGCCCACCAAGAGATGTTGTTGACTGCCATGACGTAATACTGCCTTGCCATCCTGGAGTCTCCCTTGACTCTGACCTGGATCCCTCCTGAGCTGAACTTAAGGCATTGGTGAAAAGAAGATGGCACGCAACGGAAGGCGCTGATGAGGGGAATTCCGAAGATGGCATTGTAGCTTCTTAGAGAGTCAACAATGACTAACCGACAGTTCCTTGAAGTCCCTCCCAACTTTACTTGGAGTCCTACTCCACCCTCTACCTCCTTCCTCTCCCCTGAAAATCCTAACAGGGGTCTGTCCGAGGCTAATACCCTCCTTGGCTCTACCTTCATCTCGTCAAACGACTTCTGGAAAATGACGTTCATGGAGCTTCCATTGTCAACCAAGATTCGGGAGACGGTGTAGCCCTCGATGGCCGTCTGGATGACCAGCGCATCGCAAAACGGATCCTCATAATCCGGCAGGTCCTTCACCGAGAAGGTGATCTTCTCCTCCTGGGGCGGTGTTTGGGATGTTGAGGCGACGCTTCGTCGGTACATGACATGGAGGTTTTCCTTCCGAGTGGCCTCGATCCCCACTCCACCATGGATCACCGCTATATCGCCTCGGGGTACGACATCGACCCGGTCCTCACACACATCATCCCCCCCTTCTCTGGGCAGAACCTCTTCAACCCGCACTTGTGGCTGTGGCTGGGAAGGGCCTCTCGCCCCCTCACTTCCAGGAACTGGGGGCAGGTAGCTGTGGCGTGCCCCTCCACCTGGTGGAAGTCACAGTACGGTAACTCTACCCTGATTCTTCTCCTTCCCTGCCGATTCCTCCTTTCCCTTCGACTAATCTCCATCGCTTGTTGTGGTGGGGGTAGAAGCTGCCTAGGGGCTTGCCTCTGGAAGTTGAACCTCCCTTAGCCCCCATGAAAGTTTCCACCATCTTGGACGTAACCTCTTCCCGGACCCTGAACGGGTCCTCTCTGTTGTCTCTAACCTGGATCTGGACCCTCCAGAGCTCTCCGCTCCTCCCTCCTTCTTTCTTCCTGATGTTTTGAGCCACCTTGCTCCTTTGACTCTGTATCTGTTATCTCTACCATCTTCTTGACAAATGCCGGGTTGGCCGTGTAAGACCCCCCCCCCCCCCCCCCCTTACCAAGGAGGACCACTGGGTCGTATGCCCAGAACCGCCGTCTTACGGCGGCACTAACGCACGGGTTAGTCGACACCGCAACACGCCGATTCTGCCGGCTATTACGATCATATACATAACCTGTAGGACAATATGAGAAGAAGAAGTAAAGCAGTATATAAACCTACTAGTCCACAAGTCACATAGTGCAATCATATATATGAAATGAAAGGTACACCAACATAGTCCACAGAATAGTACAAAAAGAAAGAGTAATAAGGGCTTATGCCCAGTACATCAAAACCACTCTCTCTCAAAATAAATAACGGAAGCTACACTAATACATCAGAACTCGTCCCACCTGAGGACGCACAGTAGTGGTAGTAGCCTGCTGAAGCGGTATCTGCTCCTCAAGTCCTGCCTCCTCAACGTGCTGGTGCTCCATCTCCACGGGCTCCTAAAATAGTATGGTCACCGACCATTAGTCAAAAATACTAAGTTGTTTCCTCCGCACCTCGCCCCTCAGCTCCTAGGCACCGAGCGGGAGGACGAAGCGGAGGACAACAAGGGGTAGCAAAAGTGGAAGCAGGTGACAGAATTTAACTAGCAGTTGTAATAAGTAATATTGATCTACTTTAGCAGTTCTAAATGTAGTACAAGTAAGTAAGAGCAGTACAGAAAAGGAAGTAAAGGACAGCAGTAAGAGCAAGTAAATAAACTACTCTACCACTATACTATCATCACAAAAGTACCCTAACTTATATAAATGCCCATACAAATATATAAGTTAGGATTTCCAGGAAATTTAACTTATCATATAAAAGAGCCCATACTAATTTATATGATTAGGATCTATGAAGCGTATGACCTAATATGAATGAATATTATGATGCAATTTCATGCACAGGCAAGTGCAACTCACACACAACGACTCTGTGATCACAGACCTTTAGTTCCCACTTTTTGAGAGCTAGCATCACTCTCGGGTACCACCGCTGTGGCTACGGCAGCAGCGGAGCGGGCGTCTCCGCTTCTAGGCCGGTATGCACACTACCA
Organism: Platanthera guangdongensis; assembly: GCA_039583875.1. Lineage (NCBI taxonomy): Eukaryota > Viridiplantae > Streptophyta > Magnoliopsida > Asparagales > Orchidaceae > Platanthera > Platanthera guangdongensis. The sequence continues at coordinate 147,041,132 of CM077162.1, forward strand.
AGCCTTAGACCCCTCTCATACACCTCTGTACACGTCCAAGGTGCACTCTAGAGTCTCGCGTATGTACTTTGCTGACAACCCGTCAGTCTTGTTGGGTCGGATGTGCGTTATCGGGGGTCGTCCTCCAGACCGCAGTGTAAAACAACCCAATGTCCCCTCTAACCCTCACAACAGCCTGGTGCACCGTACTGCCATCGGTGTGACGAATGGCCAGTACTGCATGCCCTGCCACTAGATTTATGGACATGCAAGTATTTTACTCTGAGCCTTCCGCTCGCAGGACCAAACCCGTCCTGAAAACCCTCAAACCCAACCCGGGTGAGAACGCACATTAGTGCCTTTATACCAACTCCCTCAAACCCTAAACGGGTGAGCATATATCATGCATCTCCCCAACCCTACACGGGTGAGAAGGTACAATGAATGTCTTAACCTATTAGACTACTCTTGTCTACGGGTTATTATACTTAGTGATTTAAGGTTAATCCCAGGACTGCCCCCGGTATTCCCTGTGAAGGGCTCTCAAGGGGCACTAGGAACTGTGTTGGGATTACGCCCAACGTTCCCTTTCGCAAGGATATTTATTTTAGTTGATGGCTACCCATGTTTCACCCCAGCTCTCTTTGTTGCTCTGGAACAACCCTAGTGACTTAAGATGTTACCGGGAAACCGACGGTCTTCCGTCGACCCCCACTCCAGTTACTACCTAAAGACTTGCACTTTTAACCCCATCACTAAGACCATACTACCCACCAGGGATTAGTCATATTGCACTCTCTTATTTCTTCCGATAATCAATCCCCTGGTAACCCCTAAGACAAGACCTATTTATGTTATATGCAGACCATGTCCTATTATTACCCTAAAAATGGGATCTTCCAATCTTTAAGGCATCTTTCCCCTAAATATTTATCCTAGGGTGGTATGGGCTAAGGGAACTATCCTATGAATTCTCATAATTTTCCTTGGCCAAATAATCCCTTAATTAAATCTTTTGAATTAATTTACTAGGTCACTTTACACATGAAGTAGCATGATTTAATATCCATTGACCTAGGTAATTCTTCCTGAGTTGTATAATGATAAAATATTACTGTCTACAGAGTTTCATAATTTTCCTTTCATTATTTATTCCAATTCCTTATTTAATACCAAATTCACATAATTTCCATTTTCCAAATGAAGTACAGGTAATATGTAATCCAAATTTCCAGGAAAATTACAGAACATATAAAACATTAATTTATGACTATTGGCAGAGTTTCATCAACTTTTACTGTGTAATGGCCTATCAATTTCCATTCTTACATATTTACTAAAAATGTCATTATACTAATTTAAAAACTATCAATACACCCATTAATTCTGAAAACATTATGCAAGACTAATAATACAATTTTACAGCACTAGAATTATTTCCAAATTTTTCTGAGGTGCATATCCATCAATTCAAGAATAAATGAAATAAGGGTAAAATGGGCATTTCAAGATATTTTATTCCAAAAGTTTTTCAAACAGAAAGATCAAATTTTCCTAAGTCAAATGTAACCTTATCTACATCTTGGCAAAGTTTGAGGATTTGCGCTTGAGGAAAACCTATTTTCCAAATTTATTTTCAAAAGGAGCTATATTTTTAAAAAATTCCAATTAATGGGATTTTTGATTCCAAAAATCCCATAATTAATCTGACGGGTGAAATATACCCTAATGAACCACTGTAAACAAATCAAAGATTTTTGAATGCCTCCATTAGGCTGGATACACAATATTTAAACTATTGCTATTAGCACCCAAGGCAATATGTACACCAACACATGCAAGTGCATTTTCCCATCATGTAGTGATCCAAAAGTGCTGGAATTTTTATCATGCACTAATGGTGTTCCCAAGGACCCACCCCAAAAAGTTGGGGCCATGAGGAGTCATATAACTCCATATATTTCATTTATTTACATTTTGAAATTATGACCAAAACTATAGGAAAAGTTATTTCAAAAATTCCTAAATTTTGTAAGGGGCTAGGTATGCCATAATAATGCATGTACCCAAAATTTGGAGCCATGGTGATTGCTGGTTTTACTTGGGAATCCAAATGAATTTCTGCCCTAGTCTAGGACCAGTCCTAGGAGAAATGTCCTACAAGCCAGAATACTGGACCAAAGTTAATGCTTAAGATGTCCAATTAAAGGTAACAGGTAAGGATACATTTTTCATTTAGGGATAAGTTTCTGGAAATGCCTCTAAGAGGCCTAAAAAGAACATGCAAAATGACTATATTTTTGTGACAGAATTTATACTATTCATCACCTTGAAATTAATTCATATTAATAAATCTGCACGAATCTTAAAGCGTAAATGAACGGAATCCGTTCATCTTCTCCAATGGATCAAAGGCCGAGATTCATTTTTCCTGGGCGATGTTTGCTGGCAGTTTCCGGCCAGCTGAGCCACCACCCCCGCCGGCGGATGTCGCCACCACCTTCGCTAAGGTGGGGGCTAGCGTTTCCCGGCGGTTGGGCCGCCGGAGTTGGCTCCTCCAGCGAACCCGAGCAAGAAGAAAAAGCCCGGATTTTCTCATTTTCTCTCATGGCATCGGGCTCGATTGAGCCCGATATCTCCCTAAATCGATCTAGAATTCTAGTACAGGTAGAGGGGCGGCGAAACGGACCTGGATTGGGGCTTGGCTGCGAGTCAGGCGGCGATTTGCCATGGTTGTGGTGCGCCGGCGAGCTCCACCCCGAATGCTTGATTCTCCACCGTTTTCCATGTTCCAGCACTCGATTTCGATTCCTTTCTACCTCCTGAAGCTATTGGTGAGGTTATTTGGGGCTTAGGTGGAGTATATGGGGAGATACAACCAAGGTGAGCTCGGGCTCAGCCTTGGTTGCTCCACCCCTGCTGCCAAGTGGCACACAGCCCCCAATTTCCTCTGGAATGAATTGAGGAGGTCGGCCAGCTGGTTTTGGGCAGAGGAATTCAGCTGAAGGGGTGGCCATGTGGCCACCATTCCCTTTCATCCCCATTTCTCTCTCCTCTTTCTCTCAAAATCTCATTTCTACCCCCTTGCATGCATTCTCTCTCTTGATTTAGAGGGGTAGGGCTGGTCTTGTTCACTTGGGCTGGCCATGGGGCAAAATTTGGTGGGCTTGGTGCAAAGGAGGGTGGCTTGGTCTTCATTTCACTCTTTTAGGTCAAATAGTTGACTTGTTGACTTGGAGAGTTGACTTAGTCAACATGGTGGGTGGGCTAACCCTACTTGGTGGAAATGGGTCTAGTGGCACCACCCAACTTGGGTTGGGTCAAGGGGGTGCCCTACTTAGGCTAATTGGGCTTATGAGTGTGGGTTTGACCAAATTAAGCCCATGGTTGACTTGGGTCAATTGGGGTCAAACTGTTGACCTAATGGCATGCCCTATGGTGCACTTAGATTGTTTTTAGGGTTAGGGCAATGTGGTGGGGTCATGGTGTGGCTAGGGTCCTCACTTAGGCTAGTTTGACCTAGTTTGACTATGGTCCTATAGTGGGCTCCACATGGCTACCACCCACTAACCTAGGGTCAAACCTAGTTGATCTCCTTAAATTCACCCCATGCCTAACCCAATCTAAGTTGAGGGGTCCAAAAGTAACATGGGATGTTACAAATTCCAATAAACAAGAAAATAATTTCATCCCCGAAATTTTAAGTTCGGGTCTACGGGGTTCTACTTGCAAGAATTTTTAAGAAACTTTAAAACATAACTTGAAAGTACCTGATGCGAATAGCTCCAGGTGTTGCTCCAGCATTAGATCCCTCGGCTCCCAAGTGTGCTCCTCCCGTCCATGGTTGGACCACAACACCTTCACAAGAGGGACCTTCTTCTTCCGCAACACTCGGATGGCTGTATCGTCAATCCGGATCGGCTCCAATCTAACTGATCTGTCAGGCTCTACCGGTCCGGCTGTAGTATTAATGTGCTACTCTGGCCGAAGGAGAGCTCTTCGCAAGAAAGAGACATGGAAGACGTCATGTAATGCACCCAACTCCGGTGGCAGCTGCAGTCGGTAAGCTAAGGGGCCGATCCGCTCAAGGATCAGGTATGGCACCATGTATCGTGGACTGAGCTTCTTGTGCCTCCGCACCCGAGAGACACCGTGTACTGGACGTATCTTCAAGAATACTCTGTCTCCAACCTGGAATTCCACCTTTCGGTGCCGAGCATCATAATACTTTGCCTGCCTGCTCTGGGCCTCTAGTAGCCGATCCCTGATCAATCGAATCTGAACCTCAGTATCCTCTATATAATCAGATCCAAGAGCCCTGGTATCCACATCCTGAACCCATGATAGCGGTGTCCGACATCTCCTCCCATAAAGCGCCTCATATGGAGCCATCCTGATGCTAGCCTGGTGGCTGTTATTGTACGAGAACTCAATCAGTGGCAGCAGCCTCTCCCAAGGCTTCCCCGTATCCAATATGCATAGTCTGAGTAGGTCCTCCATGGTCCGGATGGTCCGCTCGGTCTGTCCGTAGGTCTGCGGATGGAAGGCGGTACTAAAAGTAAGCCGAGATCCCAAGTAAGCATGCACGACCCTCCACTCGCTCGAAGTGAACCTACCATCACGGTCCGAAACAATCGTCCTGGGAATGCCATGATATCTGACGAACTGCTCCACAAATAATCTCACCAGAACTGCAACTGGGGCATCCTTCCGAACTGGAATAAATCGCGCTACCTTGGTCAGTCTATCCACTATGACCCATATAGAATCATGCCCAGAGTGGGAGCGAGGCAATCCGTGTACAAAGTCCATAGCAATGTCCTCGAACTTCCATTCTGGAACTAGCAGTGGCTGTAGTAAACCTCCCGGGCTCTTGCATTCTGCTTTCACACGCTTGCAGGTCTCGCAATGGGTCACAAAATCCGTGATCTCCCTCTTCATCCCGGGCCAATACATAGACCTCCGCAAATCTGCCCACATCTTGGTGATGCTGGGGTGCACTGAATATCTGGAGCAATGAGCCTCTCTGAGTATGTCGTCCCGGATACTGCCCCCTGCTGGTATGTAGATGCGCCCACGGAATCGAAGAAGATCATCCTGTAGCATGTAGTCCTCAACCTTGCCCCTCGCCAGGGCACTAAAAATCGGCTGTAACGCAGCATCCAGCCTCTGATGTGTTCGGATGCGCTCCTGTATATCATCACCACTGATCACTGAGCTCAAATACTCTCGATACACTACTGGCTCGGTCTCAAGTACCATGGTAATGTGCATGTCCTCCATCATCTGTAGCAGCTCTATAGACATCAACCGGGGCTCCGGTCCAGAAGTGCCGGCCCTCCTGCTCAAAGCATCTGCTACCGTGTTCGCTTTTCCCGGATGGTAGTGGATCTTGTAATCATAGTCACAGAGGAATTCCAGCCATCTCCTCTGTCTCAGGTTTAAGTCCTTCTGTGTATCGATATATTTAAGATTCTTGTGATCTGAAAAGATGTCACAATAAATCCCGTATAAGTAATGTCTCCATATCTTTAGGGCGAATACCACAGCCCCGAGCTCTAGGTCATGTACTGGATAATTATGCTCATGCTTCTTCAAATGTCTTGAAGCATAAGCAATAACATGTCCATGCTGCATCAGGACTGCACCCATCCCCTGATAAGAGGCGTCCGTGTAGATCTGGAATACTTCGCTCCCGGATGGAAGCGTAAGAATGGGGGATGAGATGAGTCGGTCCTTCAGCTCCTGAAAAGCCGTCTCGCACCGCTCTGACCAAACAAAATCTGCGTCCTTCTTCGTCAAGGACGTGAGGGGGAGTGCTATCCTCGAGAATCCCTCCACGAACTTGCGATAATACCCTGCTAGTCCCAAGAAACTGCGAATGTCAGATGCGGTCTTCGGCCGTGGCCAATCCCTTACTGTCTCTATCTTGGCTGGGTCCACTGCTAATCCAGCCCCACTGATCGTGTGCCACAGGAAAGCCACCTCCTGCAGCCAGAACTGGCACTTTGAAAATTTTGCGTACATCTGGGACTCCATCAGCCTCTACAAGACCTGCGCCAGGTGCTCCGTATGCTCCTCCTGAGTCCGAGAATATATAAGAATGTCGTCGATGAATACAATCACGAAGTGGTCTAAGAAGGGCTCGAATACACGGTTCATTAGACTCATGAATGCGGCAGGGGAATTCGTGATCCCAAAAGGCATCACCGTGAACTCGTATAATCCATAGCGTGAACTGAATGCCGTCTTCGGTATGTCCTCTTCCCTGATACGGAGCTGGTAGTAACCAGATCGCAAATCTAGCTTGGAGAACCAGAAGGCTCCCTGCAGCTGGTCAAATAACTCATCTATCTGAGGCATAGGATAGGTATTGCGGACCGTTAATCGGTTCAGCTCCCGGTAATATATACATAGTCGCAATGACCTGTCCTTTTTCTTCACAAAGAGAACTGGCGCTCCCCACGGCGATGAACTGGGCCGCACAAATCCTGACTCGACTAGCTCCTGTAGTTGAGTCCTGAACTCTGCTAACTCCCTGGGAGCCATCCTGTAGGGTGCCCGGCACACCGGCCTCGCTCCCGGTACTAGTTGAATCCTGAAATCCAAGTCTCTAGCAGGTGGTAGCCCGGGCAATTTCTCCGGGAATACGTCGGAGAAATCCCGGACCACCGGAATATCTGAAATAGTCGTCTCTGCTCCCACCATCTCGAAGCAGATAAGATAAACTTCTTCTCCCTGCTCGTGGGCCTTCACAGCCTGTACAGAAGATAACAATAGGTGGCAGATAGGCTGAATACCTTCAATGATAACATGAGAGTCGCCATGCCTTAGCGTGATCCTCCTGGACGGACAATCTATCTGAGCATGGTTCCGATGTAACCAAGCCATACCCAAAATCAAGTCGAAGTCCTGCAGCTTCAGAATAGTTGCTGGTGCCTCAAATGCCTTGCCGCCAATCTCGGCCTCCATATCAAGTCGAAGTCCGCAGCTCTGACCCATCGGGTAGATGCACCCCCATCTCTAGTCCAGGAAACCTCTCCACGCCTTCGAGTCCGTCTATGAAGGCATCTGATACGAACGAGTGCGAAGCACCCGTGTCGAAGAGAGTATGAGCGGGCTTGCCGCTGATCATAACTATGCCTGAGGTTTGTTTACGTTAAAATTAATTGTTATCCTATAGTTCCAGGTACTATATAATTGAAAATTCAAGAAATTTAATCATTAACTTTAAGTACCTGTGATAACCTCCTCGGGGTTCCTCTGTTCTGTGAGGTCCAAGGCGTATATCTGCTCCTGCTCGCGTCTCCTACCGTGATATCCCCGGCCTCGTCCTCGTCCTCGGCCTCGGCCTCGGCCCTGCTGTACTGGGGCCACTGGAGGTGGAGGAGGAGGAGGAGGATGGAATCGATGCGGGCACTCCGACCTAATGTGCCCGGGCTGGCGGCATCCATAACAAACTACCTGTCGGTGGCCTCGGTCATCCTGTCTCCTCGGATCATGCATCTATAGAGGTGGGGGAGTCAATGCTGGAGGAGGCCCCTGCTCCTGCCTGAAGTTGGGACGACGACGTCCCCCACCCTTCTTGTATCTGATAGTCCTGCCTCTCTGAGAGCCCCTGCTTCTCTCTCCTAATGTCGACCCATCAAATGGTCTCTTCCCTCCGGCTCGCACCATCAGCTGGTCAGCCTCCAGCTTCTTTGCCATCTCGATGATCTGCCTAGATGTGCCATGAGAAATGAATAGCAAGGCCTGCCTCAAATCGTCCTTGAGGCCCCGGTAGAACCTCTTGGCATACCTCCTATCATCGGTATCCTGAATCCCTATAAACCTGGCCAAATGAGAGAACTCTCTCTGATACTCGATCACCGATCTAGTCCCCTGCCTGAGGTTCAAAAACCTCTCCTCCAAGGCATCTCTGTCCGTAGCAGAGACTAAGTGCTCCAGAAATACATCGCCAAACTCCTCCCATGATATCTCTGACAGCTCAAAGTCCGCATATGTAGACTCCCGCACTGATTTCCACCATCTCTTCGCATGAGCCTCTAGTGCAGAGGTGGCTAGAGGTACTGCCTCGCCGACCGGGCAGCTGATGCCTGCTAAGATCTCGTGTATGGCCTCCAACCATTCTTCCGTCTTTACCGTATCCTCTGTCCCACGGTACGTCGGTGGGGACAGGCTCTTGAATGCACTCAGCCAGCTCGACCCCGGATTTGGCTGTGGAGCCGGAACTTGCTGGGATCTAAAGGCATCCAGAATCGCCGTCAAGGTCTGCCCCATCTCCGTATATAGGAATGGAGTGGCAGCTGGAGGGGGAGGAGCCACATTTTGCGGTGCGGCGACCTGTGGAGGTTGCATAAAGGTAAGGTTAAAACAGAACTGGCCTAACTCATTGTACTTTGTGGACCATTTATGTGACTTTTGCACATGGGCACACCACTGCTTCTGCTGCATAGTTTGTCCGCAAACTAATGCTCGGGCGGGGGTGGTCCCATGTTGTGGACTTCTTTCTCATATGATCGTTGTTCAAGTGATACCCGTTTGTAAGACCCCCCCCCCCCCCTACCAAGGAGGACCACCGGGTCTTATGCCCAGAACCACCGTCTTACGGTGGCACTAACGCACGGGTTAGTCGACACCGCAACACGCCGATTCTGTCGGCTATTACGATCATATACATAACCTGTAGGCCAATATGAGAAGAAGAAGTAAAGCAGTATATAAACCTACTAGTCCACAAGTCACATAGTGTAATCATATATATGAAATGAAAGGTACACCAACATAGTCCACAGAATAGTACAAAAAGAAAGAGTAATAAGGGCTTATGCCCAATACATCAAAACCACTCTCTCTCAAAATAAATAACGGAAGCTACACTAATACATCAGAACTCATCCCACCTGAGGACGCACAGTAGTGGTAGTAGCCTGCTGAAGCAGTTTCTGCTCCTCAAGTCCTGCCTCCTCGACGTGCTGGTGCTCCATCTCCACGTGCTCCTAAAATAGTATGGTCACCGACCATTAGTCAAAAAGACTAGTCGTTTCCTCCGCACCTCGCCCCGCAGCTCCTAGGCACCGAGCGGGAGGATGAAGCAGAGGACAACAAGGGGTAGCAAAAGTGGAAGCAGGTGACAGAATCTAACTAGCAGTTGTAATAAGTAATATTGATCTACTTTAGCAGTTCTAAATGTAGTACAAGTAAGTAAGAGCAGTACAGTAAAGGAAGTAAAGGACAGCAGTAAGAGCAAGTAAATAAACTATTCTACCACTATACTATCATCACAAAAGTACCCTAACTTATATAAATGCCCATACAAATATATAAGTTAGGATTTCCAGGAAATTTAACTTATCATATAAAAGAGCCCATACTAATTTATATGATAAGGATCTATGAAGCGTATGACCTAATATGAATGAATGTTATGATGCAATTTCATGCACAGGCAAGTGCAACTCACACACAATGACTCTGTGATCACAGACCTTTAGTTCCCACTTTTTGAGAGCTAGCATCACTCTCGGGTACCACCGTTGTGGCTACGGCAGCAACGGAGCGGGAGTCTCCGCTTCTAGGCCGGTATGCACACTACCAAGCCTTAGACCCCTCTCATACGCCTCTGTATACGTCCAAGGTGCACTCTAGAGTCTCGCGTATGTACTTTGCTGACAACCCATCAGTCTTGTTGTGTCGGATGTGCGTTATCGGGGGTCGTCCTCCAGACCGCAGTGCAAAACAACCCACTGGCCCCTCTAACCCTCACAACTGCCTGGTGCACCGTACTGCCATCGGTGTGACGAACGACCAGTACCGCATGCCCCGCCACTAGATTTATGCACATGCAAGTATTTTACTCCGAGCCTTCCGCTCGCAGGACCAAACCCGTCCTGAAAACCCTCAAACCCAACCCGGGTGAGAACGCACATTAGTGCCTTTATACCAACTCCCTGAAACCATAAACAGGTGAGCATATATCATGAATCTCCCCAACCCTACACGGGTGAGAAGGTACAACAAATGTCTTAACCTATTAGACTACTCTTGTCTACGGGTTATTATACTTAGTGATTTAAGGTTAATCCCAGGACTGCCCACGGTATTCCCTGTGAAGGGCTCTCAAGGGGCACTAGGAATTGTGTTGGGATTACGCCCAGCGTTCCCTTTCGCAAGGATATTTATTTTAGTTGATGGCTACCCATGTTTCACCGCAACTCTCTTTGTTGCTCTGGAACAACCCTAGTGACTTAAGATGTTACCGGGAAACCGACGGTCTTCCGTCGACCCCCACTCCAGTTACTACCTAAAGACTTGCACTTTTAACCCCATCACTAAGACCATACTACCCACCAGGGATTAGTCATATTGCACTCTCTTATTTCTTCCGATAATCAATCCCCTGGTAACCCCTAAGGCAAGACCTATTTATGTTATATGCAGACCATGTCCTATTATTACCCTAAAAATGGGATCTTCCAATCTTTAAAGCATCTTGCCCCTAAATATTTATCCTAGGGTGGTATGGGCTAAGGGAACTATCCTATGAATTCTCATAATTTTCCTTGGCCAAATAATCCCTTAATTAAATCTTTTGAATTAATTTACTAGGTCACTTTACACATGAAGTAGCATGATTTAACATCCACTGACCTAGGTAATTTTCCCTGAGTTGTATAATGATAAAATATTACTGTCTACAGAGTTTCATAATTTTCCTTTGATTATTTATTCTAATTTCTTATTTAATACCAAATTCACATAATTTCCATTTTCCAAATGAAGTACAGGTAATATGTAATCCAAAATTCCAGGCAAATTACAGAACATATAAAACATTAATTTATGACTATTGACAGAGTTTCATCAACTTTTACTGTGTAATGGCCTATCAATTTCCACTCTTACATATTTACCAAAAATGCCATTATATTAATTTAAAAATTATCAATACACCCATTAATTCTGAAAAACTTATGCAAGATTAATAATACAATTTTACAGTACTAGAATTATTTCCAAATTTGTCTGAGGTGCATATCCATCAATTCAAGAATAAATGAAATAAGGGTAAAATGGGCATTTCAAGATATTTTATTCCAAAAGTTCTTCAAACAGAAATATCAAATTTTCCTAAGTCAAATGTAACCTTATCTACATCTTGGCAAAGTTTGAGGATTTGTGCTTGAGGAAAACCTATTTTCCAAATTTATTTTCAAAAGGAGCTATATTTAAAAAAATTCCAATTAATGGGATTTTTGATTCCAAAAATCCCATAATTAATCTGAGGGGTGAAATTTACCCTAATGAACCACTGTAATCAAATCCAAGATTTTTGAATGCCTCCATTAGGCTGAATACACAATATTTAAACTATTGCTATTAGCACCCAAGGCAATATGTACACCAACACATGCAAGTGGATTTTCCCATCATGAATTGATCCAAAAGTGCTGAAATTTTTATCATGCACTAATGGTGTTCCCAAGAACCCATCCCCAAAATTTGGGGCCATGAGGAGTCATATAACTCCATATATTTCATTTATTTACATTTTGAAATTATGACCAAACCTATTGGAAACGTTGTTTCAAAAATTCCTACATTTTGTCAGGGGCTAGGTATGCCCTAATCATGCATGTACCCAAAATTTGGGGCCATGGTGATTGATGGTTTGACTTGGGCATCCAAATGAATTTCTGCCCTAGTCTAGGACCAGTCCTAGGGGAAATGTCCTACAAGCCAGAATACTGGACCAAAGTTAATGATTAAGATGTCCAATTAAAGGAACAGGTAAGGCTACATTTTTCTTTCAGGGATCAGTTTCTGGAAATGCGTCTATGAGGCCTAAAAAGAACATGCAAAATGACTGTATTTTTGTGACAGAATTAATACTATTCATCACCTTGAAATTAATTCATATTAATAAATCTGCACGAATCTTAAAGCATAAATGAACGGAATCCGTTCATCTTCTCCAATGGATCAAAGGCCGAGATTCATTTTTCCTGGGCGATGTTTGCTGGCGGTTTCCGGCCAGCTGAGCCACCACCACCGCCGGCGGATGTCGCCACCACCTTCGCTAAGGTGGGGGCTAGCGTTTCCTGGCGGTGGGGTCGCCGGAGTTGGCTCCTCCGGCGAACCCGAGCAAGAAGAAAAAGCCCGGATTTTCTTATTTTCCTCTCATGGCATCGGGCTCGATTGAGCCTGATATCTCCCTAAATGGATCTAGAATTCTAGTACAGGTAGAGGGACGGCGAAACGGACCTGGATTGGGGCTTGGCTGCGGGTCAGGCGGCGGTTTGCCATGGTGGTGGTGCGCCGGTGAGCTCCACCCCGAATGTTTGATTCTCCACCGTTTTCCATGTTCCAGCACTCGATTTCCATTCCTTTCTACCTCCTGAAGCTATTGGTGAGGTTATTTAGGGCTGAGGTGGAGTATATGGGGAGATACAACCAAGGTGAGCTCGGGCTCAGCCTTGGTTGCTCCGCCCCTACTGCCAAGTGGCATACAGCCCCCAATTTCCTCTGGAATGAATTGATGAGGTCGGCCAGCTGGTTTTGGGCAGAGGAATTCAGCTGAAGGGGTGGCCATGTGGCCACCATTCCCTTTCATCCACATTTCTCTCTCCTATTTCTTTCAAAATCTCATTTCTACCCCATTGCATGCATTCTCTCTCCTAATTTAGAGGGGTAGGGCTGGTCTTGTTCACTTGGGCTGGCCATGGGCCAAATTTGGTGGGCTTGGTGCAAAGGAGGGTGGCTTGGTCTTCATTTCACTCTTTTAGGTCAAATAGTTGACTTGTTGACTTGGAGAGTTGACTTAGTCAACATGGTGGGTGGGCTGACCCTACTTGGTGGAAATGGGTCTAGTGGCACCACCCAACTTCGGTTGGGTAAAGGGGGTGCCCTACTTAGGCTAATTGGGCTTATGAGTGTTGGTTTGACCAAATTAAGCTCATGGTTGACTTGGGTCAATTGGGGTCAAACTGTTGACCTAATGGCATGCCCTAGGGTGCACTTAGATTATTTTTAGGGTTAGGGCAATGTGGTGGGGTCATGGTGTGGCTAGGGTCCTCACTTAGGCTAGTTTGACCTAGTTTGACTATGGTCCTATAGTGGGCTCCACATGGCTACCACCCACTACCTAGGGTCAAACCTAGTTGATCTCCTTAAATTCACCCCATGCCTAACCCAATCTAAGTTGAGGGGTCCAAAAGTAACATGGGATGTTACAGGCCGCCTCCATGGCTATCTCCTCGGCCCCCTTTCCATCAACTGCTCAAAGGAAAGGGGGGCCTTTCAAGTCAGGCTCATATTGAAGAACTCCTAGCACAACCCCACGGTGAATGCCATCTGGAGGGCATACCCTGGCATCTCCTGGACCTCCAGGATCTCCTCTTGGAACCTGTCAATGTAATGGGCCAGCGACTCCTCGGCCCGCTGCCTTATCAGGAAGATTGACTCGAGACTCCTCTTCCTCTTCTTGGAGGTGGAGAAGCAACGCTGAAAGCTATAGCTCAAGTCCTCGAAACCATAGATCGACCTCGGAGAGAGTTGATGGAACCAGTCCCTTATCTTCTCCTTCAACGTGATCGCAAAGAGGCGACACTTGAAGGCATCTGTCATCGGCCTGATGGAGACAGCATCCTCGAACCACTGCAGATGCTGGACAAGGTCATCCTTCCCGGTATAGTAAGCCATGTTGGGTTCTCGGAACCCCTCGGGAACGGGAGCTGAGATGATCAACTCGCTGAAGGGTGACCCCCTAAGGGGTGGTCTCGCCACCTCTACTCGCGCAACCTGCTCACATGGGAGGTTGGCACTCGCCGGGCTGGAGAACAACTCCCGGCCGGTGATGTCTCGCTCGACCCCACCTCCCATCCTCTCCTTCCCTGGCCTTCTTCCTAGTGCACTTCCTTCTCCCCCTGCTGGAGTCATCTCGCCTAGACCCCTGTGAGTTGACTCATCGAAAGGGTGGGAGCTAGCTCCTGGGGGGTTGGGGTGGAGCTGCCACCCTGAGGAGCAATGCTTCGCAGCATCTCCATGATGCCTTGGATGGAGGCCATGAACTCTTGCCTCCCCACAAAGGTTCCTGGGCTGGGGAGCTCGCCGAGATCATCACTACCTCCCTGACCTCCAGTCATGACACTCTCCCGAGATCTTCTGTACTGGTCATTCTCCACGCTCACCGCACCAAAAGTGTTGAAGCGAAAAATGACCTCTGTGGAGTTCGGGGTCCCTAGAAAGGGGTGAGCTCACACCTACTACACTCAGGAGAACGTCACGGACCAAAGGATCAAGAAGCTAGAAACTGACCCTCGGCTCTAGCGCAGAGGTCCCACCTCACACCCGGAAGACCTTTGAGATCTCCCCCTCCCTAGCCAATGCTTGAGCTAGGGTGCCTTGAAGGATGAAGAGAGAGTGAAGAAGTGATCCTCTCCAAGGCACCCCTAAGGTTCTATTTATAGTTTTTCCAACCCCATGGGCCAAAATGCCAGAAATACCCCTACGCCAAATATGCCTCAGGCCAATAGAAAATAGCCACATCGGGGGAAAAAGAGGTAATTCCCCCTGAGGGTAAAACGGTAACTACACGAGCAAGGGAGAGACCCCCGGGCACTGGCCGGTCTCGCATCGCCAGGCCGCGGGCAGGGGTGAGACCCCCGGCCACTGGCCGGTCTCGCCCCGCCAGGCCTTGGGCGGGGGCGAGACCTCTGGCCACTGGCCGGTCTCGCCCCGCCAGGCCTCAGGCAGCGGCGAGACCCCCGGCCACTGGCCGGTCTGGCCCCGCCAGGCCGCGGGCAGGGGCGAGACCCCCGGCGACTGGCCGGTCTCACCCTGCTAGGCCGCGTGCCGGGGAGAAACCCCCGAACACTGGCGGTCTCGCCCCGCGAGGCCGCGGGCAGGGGAGAGACCCTCGGCCACTGATCGGTCTCGCCCCGGTCTCGCCCCGCTAAGCCGCGGGCAGGGGCGAGACCCCCGGCCACTGGCCGGTCTAGCCCTGCTAGGCCGCGGGCAGGGGAGAGACCCCCGGCCACGGGCCGGTCTCGCCCCGCTACGCCGCGTGCAGGGGCGAGACCACCGGCCACTGGCCGGTCTCGCCTTGCTAGGACGTGGGCAGGGGCGAGACCCCAGGCCACTGGCCGGTCTCGCCCCGCCAGGCTGCGGGCAGGGGCGAGACTCCCTGCCACTGGCTAGTCTCGCCCCGCTAGGCCGCGGGCAGGGGCGAGACCCACGGCCACTGCCCGGTCTCGCCCCGCTAGGATGCGGGCAGGGACTCGAACTGCTCAAAAGTTCATAAAAATCATCTGGTCCTGCGCCTGCCGAGAGTACCCCCACTCTGCGAATACGAGGTTGTACAACAATAATGAATCCTTACCTCTAGCATTGAGTGGGTTTGATGCACTCAACACCTGTGGACTTAGTAGATTTTTGTTATGTACAACAACCAATTATTGTGTCGACTTGTCCAATCAATGTGATATGGACTAACCTGCACTCAAGACCTCAAATACACATCAAATACAGTTGATGTGTGTGACATTGACATGTTTGACTTCTCACAAATCAGGGAAATTGAGAACAATGGACCGAACAATCTCCCCCTATTTGAAGAAGTCAAAACCCTTATCCAAATTGTTTTCTTTCTTTTTTCAATGACACACACAACCTATACAACAAAATAAATATTGAATTCTGACATGCTATAAGAAAGTGTACCTCATTTCCTGCCTATATGGTGAGCATCACCTACTCCCCCTATTTTGCTGCAAGGTGTTTGTTCTTACTTGAGTGCCTTGGTCACTTTCTCCCCTGTATGGGAACAACTCTTTCTCCCCTTGGGTTTGTTGCATGATAGTGATCATCTACTGGATATGTCCTTCTCTCCCCCTTGCCATCTTTCCCTTTTGCTATCTCTCCCCCTTGCTAAGACCTTCTCTCCCCCCTTTTGACTTCTGCAGAATAGGCAGATAGGGGCTGGCCCTTTTACAGTAACTTTCTCCCCCTCAATAGAAGCATCAGTGAATGGATACCACTGGGGGGGGGTCTTTATCTCCAGCAAGAGAAACAATACCTACACCAAAAAAATTTAAAAGGGAGTGTCTGAAGCTAGGCCAAGTTCAACATACCCAACTCAAATTTGAGGGTGTTGAACTTTGCTTTATCTTATGGTTTAGTGAAGATATTAGCCACTTGCTTGTCTGTGGGGACAAACTCAAGACTGATGTCTTCCTTCTCCACATGCTCTCTAATAAAATGATATCTAATTTTTATATGCTTAGTCCTGCTATATGAGACAGGATTCCTAGCAATAGAAATAACACTTGTAGAATCACAGTATAGAGGAGTTCTACTTACCTGAAGGTTGTAATCCTGGAGCTGATGTTGGATTCACATCAGCCGAGCACAACAGTTGCCTGCTGATATACACTCTGACTTAGCAGTGGATATAGCCACACTAGTTTACTTCTTGCTGCTCCAAGCTACTAGCCTTCTTCCTAAGAACTGACATTTTCCAATAGTGCTTTTCCTGTCTTCTTTGCAGCCTGCAAAATCTGCATCTAAAAATCATGTTAGATCAAAATCCATATTTCTAGGGTACCATAGGCCAAGATCTGGTGTGCCTTAATATACGTCAAGATTCTCTTTGCAGCAGAGTACTGAGATTATTTAGGGCAGGCATGATACATAGCAAAGACACATGTAGCATACATTATGTCAGGCCTACTAGCAGTCAGGTATAAAAGAGAGCCAATTATCCCTCTATACAAAGACTCATAAATAGGTTTCTCTACATTATCTTTGCCTATAGGCATACTTGACCCTATGTGAGTTCTCATGGTGGAGACATTCTCCATATCGTATTTTTTGATTAGCTCCCTGGTGAACTTGGACTGGGATATGGACAAGTCATCATCATTCTGTCTTATATGGAGTCCCAAGAAGAACTTGAGCTCACCCATACTGCTCATTTCAAACTTCCCTTTCATAAGTTTAGCAAACTTCCTGCAAAGGTTGTCATCAGTAGATCCAAAGATAATGTCATCGACATATATCTGGACTAGGATAAGCTTGCCCTTTGATTCCCTTAAGAATAGGGTCTTGTCTATCTTCCCCCTTGAGAATTTATTCCCAATGAGGAAGCTGGACAAGGTTTTATACCAAGCCCTAGGGGCTTGCTTTAGCCCATATAGAGCTTTCCTAAGCATATATACAAAATTTGGAGAGTTTGGATCAACAAAACCTTGTGGCTCATCCACATATACTTCCTCTTTTAGGTCCCCATTCAGGAATGCTGACTTAACATCCATCTGGTAGACTCTGAATCCCTAATAGGTAGCAAATGCAAGGAATATCCTTATTGCTTCCAATTTGGCTACTGGGGAAAAGGTCTGGTCAAAGTCTATGCCTTCTTCTTGCCTGTAGCCTTTAACCACCAGTCTAGCCTTATTCTTAACAATAATGCCATCTTAATGAAACTTGTTCCTGTAGATCCACTTGGCCCGTATGACATTTTGCCCTTGTGGTATGGGAACCAACTTCCAGACCTTACATCTCTTAAATTGGTCCAGTTCTTCTTGCATTGCTCCAATCCAGAACTGGTCCTTGATTGCTTCTTCAAACTTCTTGGGCTCTTCTTGAGATAGAAAGCTTGAGTAGATAGCTGTATTCATGCTCCGGCTTCTGGTCTGGACTCCATGAATTGCATTACCAATGATTTGGCGTACTGGATGGTCCCTTAGATGCCTGGTAGCTGGAGGCAATCTAACTGCAGATTGTTGATCTTCAGAGTTTTTAGCTAGCTGGTATTAAATTTCTTCAGGTATGTCTTACCCTTCTCTTGGAATGGACAGTCCATCATCATTATCTTGGATTATGGGGGTAACTTTCTTGATGGTCATCTTGTCCATCATCTGCTTTGTACCTCAATACTATAAGAGGAGGAGCTAGGAAGCTCACAGTTAACCATGTTGGATTCATCAAAAATAACATGCATTAACTCTTCTACAACTTGGCTAGTTAAATTGTAGATTCTATATGCCTTACTATGAGTGTTGTACCCAACAAAGATCCCTTCATGGGACTTGACAGTAAACTTAGTTAAATGGACTTTTCCATTGTTGAGCACATAACACTTGCAACCAAAGATCCAGAAATAGCTCAGGTTTGGTTTTCTGCCCTTCAAGATCTCATAGGGAGTCTTCTTGTGGCTCTTGGTGATAGAAGCCCTATTAAGGACATAACATGCAGTGTTAACTGCCTCAGCCCAGAAGTTTTCTGGGAGGGATGAGTCACTTAATAAGGTTCTACCAGCCTCTATGAGAGTCCTATTCTTCCTCTCAGCAATTCAATTTTACTGGGGTGTTCTAGGAGAGGAGAATTCTTGATGAATCCCTTACTCTTCATAGAACCTTGTCATGCACTCAGACTAAAACTCAGTCTCATGGTCACATCTGATTTTGACCACACTGTTGTTGAATTCATTCTGAATTTAATTGGCAAATGTCTGAAAGACATCAGGGGTTTCAAATTTCTTCCTTAAAAAACAACCAGGTAAATCTAGAAAAGTCATCAAAAACCACAAGGGTGTAGACTTTCCTACCTATATTTTGAATTGGCATAGGACCAAATAGATCCATATGCATGAGGTATAAACACCTCACTGAGTCTTTGGTGTCAATGCTCTTAAAGGATGTCTTAGTATGTTTGCCCTTTTGGCATGCAGAGCAGATACCCTCCTTAGTGCATATAGACTTAGAGACATTCCTAACAAGCTCATTGCTGAACATCTTGCATATGGTCCTATAATTTAAATGGGCTAACCTCTTATGCCACTGGACACAGGAAGAGGCTTTCTCATCTGCAACTAGGCATACAGGTGAGTCTTTGCTTAAGCATAGGAAATCTAAACATTAAACATTTCCACTCCTAGTTCCTGTTAAGATGACCTCTTGATCACTTAATCTCCTAATTTGACACTCATCCTTATGAAATAGTATGCTATAGCCAAGATCTCAGAGTTGGCTGATGCTTATCAGGTTCTGTTGTAACCCTTCCACATAGGCTACTCTAATGATAATGACTATGCCATTAGAGATCTTACCATAACCTATAGTCACCTCTTTTTCTATCCCGCCAAAGATAACCTTTGGTCCATTCCTTATTGGAGCATAATCCTTTAGCATGCTCCTTGTTCGAGTCATATGCCTGGAACATCCACTGTCCAAGCACCATATAGGGGTATGGGAACTTGGACTAACCCGTAAGACACAAATCAGTTAACCTTAGAACCCCAATTTTTATTGGGTCCTTGGTGCAGGTAAGACTGAAAATGACTATGATTTCCTGTAGATTTTCTGACAGGCAAACTAGCATTGGCTCTCTGCACACTATGATTGTGCCAGCAATCAACAACGAAGTGGCCTACCTTGCCACAGCACCAACATTCATGGATGTTATACCTTCTTTTCATAGCAGGTCTAGTGGCTGTGTTAACAGGAGCTCTTGGTCTAGAAGGGGTAGCAGCAGTCCTGTTCTTTAGTTTCCCAGCCCCAGTCTTATAAGTGGTGGGTCTGGCAGTAGAAGTGCTTGGGATATCTTGAGCCCTTCTAGCAGCTGCTGTAAGACCCCCCTCCCTCCCGGATCTCAAACACGGCACGAAGGGGAATCTTATGCCCGGAACAGCCGCCTTGCGGTAGCATTAGCACACAGGCTAACCTGTACCACAAGACGCCTATTCTGCCGGCTACAATAATATCAATAGAACATGCCAACCCAACCAAATATAATAAGCAAGAGAAGTCAAATCCACACTAAGTAATAATGTCCAAATCAGTACAACAAAAGAGAAGCTAAAACATGCTTTTACAATATATCAGAGTACAGCTAAACATTGCCCAAATGGGCTACATCAGAGTATCAAATACTAACATCGGTAACCGATGGAATCGATGGCACCGTCACTTCAGGCCCTGTCGACCTGGACTGGATGTCCTGCTGCGTAGTCTGTGGCTGTTCTACCTGCGGCGTGACCTCCTAAAAGGAAGACGTAGCAACCGTTAGTCGAAACGACTAAGTGGCTTCACATCCTCTCCCCCGGCGACTCCTCGACACCTGGCGGAGAGAAGGAATAAGGGTAATATAAATAAATATGCCAGTAAAGAAGTATAAGCAGGTGACAATAGTGTAAGAGTAACAATAACATGATCTAGTAAATATTTAAGAGCTACAACAAACTAACAAGTATAAGTAACAGCAGGAAAGTAACTTAACTTATAAGAATGCTCATACAAACTTATAAGTTAAGGATCGGGTTACATAAAAGTAACTCATCGTATAAGAGTGCTCATAAAAACTTATACGATGAGGATCTTGTTGTGCAATGATATGAAATATTATGCATGCTATACAATGACTCACCCATGATCACACACATGCAATTGCTATGTCGACACAGACTAAAGTTCCCACTTTTCGAGCAAGTCGCTAACCTCTCAGGCATCAGCCGTCGTGGCCAAGCGGTGACAGTAGAACGGGCACTTCTACTACTAGGCGGGTATCCACACTACTTCACCTAGGCCTCCGTACACCTCAACGCTAAGAACACAATAGCGGAGCCCATGCATACTATGGCCCAGCGGGGTCTTGGGTAGATGTGCACCAAGAACACAACCCGAACTGGCCTTGCGTGACCTGGAAGGGGCCTCAGAAGTAAGCACGAGGACACAGCCCAACTGTTCACTTGGCACGGAAGGGGCCCCGGGACGTGAACACCGAGGACACAACCCAACCGCCCAAAGTTTAACTGTTGACTCCCGTCGGTGTGACGACTGGCGAGCCCGTAGACCTACCACACTATCCCTAACCCAGGATTACGACACCGCGTGTCGTCTCACACCGCATGCAAATGCCACATCAACATAACATGGAAGGGGACTCAGATGTAAGCACAAGGACACAGCCCAACCATCCATCCATACCCTATCACAACACAACCAAACAACTGACGGTCAACACCGCACTTACATCCCTTTACAATACTACCTGTAGGGAGACGACGCTCTAAGTATTGGACTACTAAACTCATTTCATTAATCAAACATACTCATGACCATGATTTATTCTTCTATATGACTCCCAGATGATGACAAAATAATATAAACATGTTACACATATAAAGATCTTTCACACTTTCTATATGTTATCGACAAATTATAAACATGATGCGCACAAATAACAATCTTTCAATTCCTATCAAGTCAATTTGTTTAAATAAGATTGCTTCACAATTTGACTATATGAAATCTGATTAGTAAGCTTCGTCAATCATGCAACAAATGATTAATCATAAGAGTTCATCCAAGCCAAGTAACTTGCAATATTAATTCCACTGAATCCAAATCCATCTTATACAAAGCCCAGAATTTAGGTGCAGATTGAATCTGGACAGCAACTTCGACCAGAGATTCTTGAAGCTACAGGAATCCAGTGAAGACGTTTAGCCACCACGATGGAAAGTTCTTTCCGTGGTCCACAACTTTCGTATTCAGACCTCAACCCAGATTTGACGTTATCCTATTTGAAATCAGACTTGAAGTCCGCTGCGTACAGAACACAATTTCTGCATGCAGGATTTATTGAACACCATTTTCGTTTAGACTTTCTTGTGGCTACACACTTCGCCTGAAGTCATGAAACCATTCGTTGGAAAGGTATTGTCAAGGGCTTCAACTTTCCTGTTTAGCCAAAAGTCCAAAACTGGCCATATCTCACCCAAAAATGGCCACGAAGTTCGCTGCGCGTAGAGTACAGATTCTGCACGCATCTTAAGGCGGAATGAACGACATCAGTTCGTCTTCCTCCTCAAGGCGATCCTCTCAGATCACCTCCAGAATTTCCTCCACCCTTATTCACCCTCATGAGACCTTTGCTCTTCACAAAACCATCCCCCATCTCCACATAGAAGATCAGAGAGGTTGAAGACACCACTAACCAAGAACACAAGCCCCGGGATTGGCCTCACCCTAGAGAAAGCATCTTCTCACATGTCTAGACACTTTTGAGTCGACGTCTCGCCTAGATATCTACAGATCTAGCACCAAGGGATAGGGTAGGAAACTCACATCGATTCCAGCAGTTCCTCCATTTCCGGCCATGGATCTCGTAATTCTCCTTGGCGACATCTTCTCCTTCACGGCGATGGCGGATCTCCTCCTGTAGAACTTGCTCCAGCAGCTTTCCCTCTCATTGGGAGTTCTCACAGGAAATAGGGGATGAAATGAGCATGAAAACGGCTAGGATTTTCTCTTCCCCTTATATATGAAAAGTGACATTGGTAGGGACACGCTCGTGTCTTTACCTGTGTCCCGCTTGAGCGAAACGGCAACAACGGTTTCCGTGTCGGTTCAATACTTGACACGGGTGGGGACACGCCCGTGTCCCGACCCATGTACACATGACACGGCCGTGTTCCTGGCCGTGTCCTTGGCCGTGTCCTTCTCTGGATACATCTATACGAACTCAACTCGACACACACGGAACACGGGTAGAGACACGCCTGTGTCTCTACCCGTGTCATACCATTCGTCGATCTCGCCACGTAGTTCGTCGATCTCGGCACGCCTCATCGAGTGTAACTCGAAAAACACAGGTAGGGACACGCCCGTGTCGCTACCTGTGTCATACGATGTCGACACACCTCGTCGATCTCGACACGCTTCGTCGAGCGTATCTCGACACACACGGGTAGGGACACGCCGGTGTCGCTACCCGTGTCATACGATGTCGACACACCTCGTCGTTCTCGACATATCTCGTCGAGTTCAGCTCGACACATTGCCACACGGGTAGGGACACGCCCATGTCTCTACCCGTGTCACATTCACACGGGTAGTGACACGCCCGTGTCACTACCCGTGTCCTTCTCAGCACTGATTTATCCTCGTTTTCACATGTGCTGCCCTGTCGTCAGCACTCCCCATAAACCCTAGACAGCTCTCCTGACTCAAAAACACGCACGAGGGGTCTACTGCGATTCGGGACGTTACAAATCCTATAGAAAAAATAAAAGATTTCGTCCCCGAAATCAGGCTTGGGCTAGGGGAGAAAAGCATAACAAGAAAATTAACATATGCTTTTAAATAAAATTACCTTGAGCAAACAACTCCGGGTAGCGTTGTTGCATCAAATCCATTGGCTCCCATGTGTACTCCTCTTTCCCATGATTCGACCATAGCACATTCACTAAGGGAACACTTTTGCGACGCAACATTCTTTTCTCGCTATCTACGATCCGCACTGGCTCCAGTCGCACCGACCTATCGGACGCCATAGCACCATCAGTGGTGGGGATGTATTGATCGAGCTGCAACAACGCCTTCTGAAGTGATGACAGAACACGTCGTGGAGGTTCTCCAACTCTGGAGGTAACTCCAACCGATAGGCCAACGGGCCAATCCTTTCCAGTATAGTATAAGGACCAACATACCTTGGGCTGAGCTTTTTCACACCACGAACACGTGACACTCCATGCATCGGTCGGATTTTCAGGAACACCTTATCACCCACTTGGAACTCCACCATCCGGTGCTTTGCGTTATAGTACTTCGCCTGCCGACTTTGAGCCTCCAACATGCGATCCCGTATCAATCTGACCGACGCATCAGTATCATCTATATATTCATTTCCCAATGCCTTCGGATCTTCATCCTGCACCCAAGACAAGGGAGTCCTGCACCTTCTTCTGTAAAGGGCTTCATGGGGCGCCATGCCGATGCTCGCCTGATGGCTATTATTATAAGAGAATTCCACTAGAGGCAAGAGCCTTTCCCATGGATCTCCTCTGTCCAGCACACATAACCTCAATAAATCTTCCAGTGTCCTGATGGTCCGCTCAGACTGCCCGTCCGTCTGAGGGTGGAATGCGGTACTAAAGGTGAGGCGCGAGCCCAAATACGCCTGCACCGCCTTCCACTACTTGGAAGTAAACCGACCATCCCGGTCCGAAAGAACTGTCCTGGGCACGCCATGATACCGTACGAATTGCTCCACAAAGAGGCGTACCAAAACACCCACGTGTGCTTCCTTCTTCATTAGAATGAACTGGGCCACCTTTGTCAGTCGATCAACAATAACCCACACTGAATCATTCCAGGAGCGGGAGCGAGGTAGCCCATGTACGAAGTCCATGGAGATATCCTCGAACTTCCATTCGGGGATGGTTAACGACTGCAACAAACCACCGGGACTCCTGCATTCAGCCTTCACTCTTTGACAAGCTTCGTAATGTGTAACATAATAACAAACATCCTTCTTCATTCCTGGCCAGCACATGGTCTTCCGTAAGCCGGCGTACATCTTGGCAATACCTGGGTGTATAAAATATTGAGAGGAGTGTGCCTCTCTCAAGATATCCTCCCGGATTTTGCCGCCCTTGGGAATATAGAGCCGGCCACGAAAATAAATGAGGCCGCCTTTTAGTGTGTACTCATCGGTGGTCCCATCTTCAATTGTCTTGATTGTCGGGGCCAAGGACGCAACCCTGCCTTGCTCCACCCGAATCCGATCTAGGATATCACAAATTATGATCATGCTGGCCAAATACTCCGCATACTCTGCCGAAGGAGCCTTGAATACTAGAGTAATTTCCATCTCCTCGATCATTCGAGCCAACTCCATACTCATCAACCGAGACGCTGGGCTAGAGCCTGGCACTTTTCTACTCAATGCATCAGCTACTGAGTTTGCTTTCTCGGGGTGGTAGTTCATGGTGAACTCATAGTCGCATAGAAATTCCAACCAACGCCGTTGTCTCAGGTTCAACTCCTTCTGTGTGTGGACATACTTCAAGTTTTTGTGATTGGAAAAGATCTCGCAGTGGACGCCATATAGATAATGCCTCCAGACCTTCAAAGCAAACACCACTGCTCCCAACTCCAAATCATGAACTGGGTAGTTGATTTCATGTTTCTTTAACTTCCTTGAAGCATAAGCGATTATGTGTATGTGCTGCATCAATACCGCTCCCATCCCTTGATATGACGCGTCCGTGTAAACCTGAAATCCTTCCTTCCCAGACGGAAGTGCAAGGATGGGGGCGGAGGTAAGCCTATCTTTTAGCTCTTAAAATGCCGCTTCATATTGAGGTGTCCACTCAAATGGCACACCCTTCTTCGTCAAGGAGGTAAGAGGAAGGGCAATCTTGGAAAATCCTTTCACGAACTTGCGGTAGTAGCCGGGAAGTACAAGAAAGCTTCGTATATCGGCCGCCGACTTCAAGGGCGACCACTCCTTCATGGCTCGTACCTTTGCTGGATCCACTGCTAATCCTGCCCCACTGATCACATGCCCCAAGAAAGCAACCTCCTTAATCCAGAATTCACACTTGCTAAACTTGTCGTACAAGGCGTGCTCCTTCAATTTCTTCAACACCAAGGTTAGATACTCGACAAGCTCCTCCTCCGTCTTTGAGTAGACCAAGATGTCGTCGATAAAAATAATGACGAAGATGTCCAAATACGGTTCGAACACCTTGTTCATCGGGCTCATGAAGGCCGAAGGGGCATTTGTGAGCCCAAACGGCATTACCGTGAACTCATACAAACCATATCTTGAACTGAAGGCCATTTTCTGGATGTCCTCTTCTTCTTTCCTCAACTGTTAGTATCCAGAGAGCAAATCCAGTTTAGAAAATGAATGTGCTCCCACTAGTTGATCGAACAACTCGTCGATCCGAGGTAGCGGATAAGTGTTCTGTACCATCAACCGATTGAGTTCCCGATAATCTATGCACAAATGCAGGGTTCCATCCTTCTTCTTCACGAATAGCACAGCGGCTCCCCAAGGTGATGAACTGGGGCGAACGAACCCTGACTCCACCAGTTCTTGCAATTGAACTCTAAACTCTGCGAGTTCTTTCAGGGCCATTCTGTATGGAGCCTTGGACACAGGCTTGGCACCTGGTACTAGATTAATCTGGAAGTCAACCTCTCTATGCGGAGGTAATCCTGGTAGCTTCTCAGGAAATACCTCGGGAAAATCCCGCACTACCCGTACATCCTTTAATTGCAATGCTTCTTCCTTCAACTCGAACCAGATCATGAAGACCTCGTCCCCCTTCATATGATCTTTTACAACATGGACGGAAGATAACATCATGCGGGGCACGAAGCCAATACCTTGGAAGATGACGTCAGAGTCTCCATATCTCAAATAGATCCGCTTCTCCGCGCAGTCGATCCTCGCGAAGTGCCAGTCCAGCCATTCCATACCCAAAATGATGTCAAACTCCGGCATTCTCAGAACCGTGGCCGGCGTATCAAAGGCCTTCCCATCAATAAATAACTCCAACTCACACTTGGAGGTTGCGATCCACTCCGAGCCATCCGGAAGGCGTACTCGTCGGGCTATGCCAGTAAAGTACCGTACACCCTCCATGTCTTTTATGAAATCCTCGGATACAAAGGAGTGTGAGGCACCGGTATCGAACATCGCATAGGCCGTCTTCCCGCCAATAATCACGGTGCCTAAGTATCAACAACCAAAACTTATTGCTAGGTGTCTAGTAAGTCTTAAACAATTCAAGTTAGACCATGAAAATATGTTAATTAATTAAATCATACCGGCAATCACATCTTGGGGGTTCCGCTCCTGTGCCATGTCAAGCGCGTACACCTGATCCCTTGCAGGGCCAGGGTTACCTCCTCGCGGTCCTCGTCCTCGACCACGTACGTGACCCCGCCCTCGAGAAGCTGCCGGAGGGAGAGCGGGAGGGACGTTCCCAAATAGCTGCGGGCAGAAACGTCGGATGTGGCCCGGCTAGTTGCATTCGAAGCACACCAGACCACGACGCCCTTCAGGTTGTTGAAATTACTGAGGCTGTGGTGGTGGAGGCAACGCAGGCGGCTGCGGAACTGGATGCTCCACTCTATAGTTCCGGTGAAATCGCCCTCCACCTCTTTGATATCCTCTTCCTCCTCTGAAGTCTCGCCTCCTTCTATTCCATGGGTCGGCTTCCATCACGTCCTCCGCAGGCCTCTTACTGCATCCCAACTAGTCCGCCTCAAATCTTTTCGCCATATCAATGATCTCCGCCAAGCTACCATCCGCTATAAACAAAAGGACTTCCTTAGGGGATCTCGCAGCCCTTTGTAGAAGCGCTTGGCATAACCTATGTCATCCAACTTGTAAGAATCCGCAAACCTTGTGAGATGCTGGAATTCCCGTTGGTATTCCGTAACCGACTTTGATCCCTGCTTTAGTAGAAGAAACCTCTGCTCAAGCTCATCTCGGGTCGATGTAGGGATAAAGTGCTCCAAGAAAACACCCGAGAATTCACTCCAACTTATCTCTGTGTAGACCCGACCTTGGAAGGTAGAGCATATGAGGGACTTCCACCACCTCTTAGCATGTGAGTCCAAGACGAACACCACCAATGTCACTGCCATGTTGGCCGGGCAACGGATACCAGCCAACAACTCCTGAACCGTGTGTATCCATTCCTCTGTACGTACAGCTGACTCCGTCCCAAGGTAGGCGGGAGGGGAGAGAGCCCGGAAGGTGGTCAGCCAGTTGGAGCTCGGGTCCTGTTGTTGTACTGGGGGCTGCTGCGCCCTAAAAGCATCGAGGATGGCAGTGAGCGTCAGCCCCAACTCAGATTGTTGGAACTGAGTGGGAGTGGGTATAGAGGGCAAAGGAGTGCCTCCTACCTGCTCAACGAGCGCTGGAATCTACACATAAAACGCAAACATATGGTCAGGTTGGCTAATCTTAAGGTCAAAGTTGGACATACTTGGCGTGAATTATATATGGGCACACCACTGCTTCCGCTAAGTCAGTTTGTCCCCAAACTGACTAATCAAACGGGGGTGGCACCATTGTTGAATGACTTCCTTAGTTGAGGATCGTGACAAACCGATACCATTTGTAAGACCACCCTCTCCCGGATCTCAAACACGGCATAAAGGGGAATCTTATGCCCGGAACAGCCGCCTTGCGGTAGCATTAGCACACAGGCTAACCTGTACCACAAGACGCCTATTCTGCCGGCTACAACAATATCAATAGAACATGCCAACAGAACCAAATATAATAAGCAAGAGAAGTCAAATCCACACTAAGTAATATTATCCAAATCAGTACAACAAAAGAGAATCTAAAATATGCTTCTACAATATATCAGAGTACAACTAAACATTGCCCAAATGGGCTACATCAGAGTATCAAATACTAACATCGGTAAACGACGGAATCGACAGCACCGTCACTTCAGGCCCTGTCGACCTGGCCTGGATGTCCTGCTGCGTAGTCCGCGGCTGCTCTACCTGCGGCGTGACCTCCTAAAAGGAAGTCGTAACAACCATTAGTTGAAACGACTAAGTGGCTTCACATCCGCTCCCCCGGCGACTCCTCAACACCGGGCGGAGAGAAGGAACAAGGGTAATATAAATAAATATGCCAGTAAAGAAGTATAAGCAGGTGACAGTAGTGTAAGAGTAACAATAACATGATCTAGCAAATATTTAAGAGCTACAACAAACTAACAAGTATAAGTAACAGCAGGAAAGTAACTTAACTTATAAGAATGTCCATACAAACTTATAAGTTAAGGATCGGGTTACATAAAAGTAACTCATCGTATAAGAGTGCCCATACAAACTTATACGATGAGAATTTTGTTGTGCAATGATATGAAATGTTTTGCATGCTATGCAATGACTCACCCATGATCACACACATGCAATTGCTATGTCAACACATACTATAGTTCCCATTTTTCGAGCAGGTAGCTAACCTCTCAGGCATCAGCCGTCGTGGCCAAGCGGTGACAGTAGAATGGGCACTTCTACTACTAGGCGGGTATCCACACTACTTCACATAGGCCTCCGTATGCCTCAACGCTAAGAACACAATAGCGGAGCCCATGCGTACTATGGCCCAGCGGGGTTTTGGGTATATGTGCACCAAGAACACAGCCCGAACTGGCCTTGCGTGACTCGGAAGGGGCCTCAGAAGTAAGCACGAGGACAAAACCCAACCGTTCACTTGGCACGGAAGGAGCCCCGGGACGTGAACACCGAGGACACAGCCCAACCGCCCAAAGTCTAACTGTCGACTCCCGTCGGTGTGACGACTGGCGAGCCCGTAGACCTGCCATACTATCCCTAACCCAGGATTACGACACCGCATGTCGACTCACACCGCATGCAAATGCCACATCAACATAACATGGAAGGGGCCTCGAATAAAAGCACGAGGACACAACCCAACCACCCATCCATACCCTATCACAACACAACCAAACAAGTGACGGTCAACACCGCACTTACATCCCTTTACAATACTACCCGTAGGGAGACGACGCTCTAAGTATTGGACTACTAAACTCATTTCATTAATCAAACATACTCATGGCCATAATTTATTCTTCCATATGACTCCCAGATGATGACAAAATAATATAAACATGTTACGCATATAAAGATCTTTCACACTTTCCATATGTTATCGACAAATTATAAACATGATGCGCACAAATAACAATCTTTCAATTACTATCAAGTCAATTTGTTTAAATAAGATTGCTTCACAATTTGACTATATGAAATCTGATTAGTAAGCTTCGTCAATCATGCAACAAATGATTAATCATAAGAGTTCATCCAAGCCAAGTAACTTGCAATATTAATTCCACTGAATCCAAATCCATCTTATACAAAGCCCAGAATTTAGGTGCAGATTGAATCTGGATAGCAAATTCGACCGGAGATTCCTGAAGCTACAGGAATCCGGTGAAGACGTGTAACCCCACGATGGAAAGGTCTTTCCATGGTCCACAACGTTCGTATTCAGATCTCAACCCAGATTTGACATTATCCAATTTGAAATCGGACTTGAAGTATGCTGCGTACAGAACACAATTTCTGCATGCAGGATTTATTGAACACCATTTTTGTTTAGACTTTCCTGTGGCTACAGACTTCGCCTGAAGTCGTGCAACCATTCATTGGAAAGGTATTTTCAAGGGATTCAACTTTTGTGTTTAGCCGAAAGCCCAGAACTGGAAATATCTCACCCAAAAATGGCCACGAAATTTGCTGCGCGCAGAGTACAGATTCTGCACGCATCTTAAGGCGGAATGAACGACATCGGTTCGTCTTCCTCCTCAAGGCGATCCTCTCGGATCACCTCCAGAATTTCCTCCACCCTTATTCACCCTCATGAGACCTTTGCTCTTCACGAAGCCATCCCCCATCTCAACATAGAAGATCAGAGAGGTTGAAGACACCACTAACCATGAGCACAAGCCCCGGGATTGGCCTTACCCTAGAGAAAGCATCTTCTCACATGTCTAGACTCTTTTGAGTCGACGTCTCGCCTAGATATCTACAGATCTAGCATCAAGGGTGAGGGTAGGAAACTCACATCGATTCCAGCGGTTCCTCCATTTCCGGCCATGGATCTCGTAATTCTCCTTGGCGGCATCTTCTCCTTCACGGTGATGGCGGATCTCCTCCTGTAGAACTTGATCCAGCAGCTTTCCCTCTCACCAGGAGTTCTCACAGGAAATAGGGGATGAAATGAGCATGAAAACGGCTAGGGTTTTCTCTTCCCCTTCTATATGAAAAGTGACACGGGTAGGGATACGCCCGTATCCTTACCCGTGTCCCGCTTGAGCGAAACGGCAACGACGGTTTCCGTGTCGGTTTAATACTTGACACGGGTAGGGACACGCCCATGTCCCGACCCGTGTCCACATGACACGGCCGTGTTCCTGGCCATGTCCTTGGCCGTGTCCTTCTCTGGATACATCTCGACGAACTCAACTCGACACACACGAAACACGGGTAGAGACACGCCCGTGTCTCTACCCGTGTCATACCATTCGTCGATCTCGCCACGTAGTTCGTCGATCTCGACATGCCTCGTCGAGTGTAACTCGACACACACGGGTAGGGACACGCCTGTGTCGCTACCCGTGTCATACGATGTCGACACACCTCATCGATCTCGACACGCTTCGTCGAGCGTAACTCAACACACACGGGCGTGTTTTTTGGCCGTTTTCATCCCGAGAAGGACACGGCTAGAAACACGGCTAAGTGACACGGGCGCGTCATTTGACACGGGTGTATGCCTACATGTGTCCCGACCCGTGTTATTTTGGGTCGTGTCCGTTGTCGTGGCGGTTATGCGTGACACGCCCCCGGACACGGGCGTGTCGAGGAACCCGACACGGGCGTGTCAGGTGAGATACGGGCGTGTCAGGTGACGCACAGGCGTGTCTTTGCCCGTGTGTCTTTTCTCCGTTCGATGATCGTGCCTGGATTGAGGCACACGGCCTAGGACACAGCCGTGTGCCAAGCCGTGTTCAGCCAAGGTTTGGAGATTTTTGAGCAGATCTGAGCCGTTCGTTTCCTTTAATTAAGATCTAACGGCCCAGATGGTTTCCTACTCTGTTAAGGCCGGGAATAGGGTAGTTAATCCTTCATTTCTCTCCAACCATTCTCTCTCCCAAGGAGTTGGAAAGAGGAGGAAGAAGGAAGGGATTCCGGCCGCCGGCGGAGCATCCGAGCACCGTTTTGAAATCTGAGAGCGGATCCGTGGAGGAAAGTTCGTTGCGAAGACTTCCATCCGTGTAGTTTTTCCATGGCGCCAAAACGGACTACAAGGGTAACGATTCTCTACTTGAGCATGTGAAGCTCTTTCTTTCAACATAGGGAATCCCGCTCCCGCGAGTGTGCGGTGAGTGCGTGGTGTTCCTTGTGGTTGATGTGAATAGTCTCCCTTGTGTTGCATATAGAGTCCGAAATCGTAAGTACGGGCATAAGCATTGTGTGTGAAGCCTACCCGGACGTGTATTGTCTGGATCGGTGATGTTTCATTTGATATGTTTTGCCGGAGAAGACTCCGTGCTTTGGGTTTTCGGGTTTCTACGTGGTAGATTGCAGTAGGGATCCTTGGAGGTTAGCTTCAAGGTGCACCCAGAAAACTGAGCCGAATCGTTGTTCTGCTAATTTGGCGGTCTGGGAACCGGCCTTGATCATAAGTGGGTTATGAGACTGTTTGGAAAATTTTGGGATCCGAGAGAAGCTTGGCCCGCGCGTAGGAATTAAATTGTATATGCGACATGAGCAACGGGCAAGTGGAATCGGACCTAGGCTATGTGGTTTAGTGTGAGAGACCCGAAGACGGGGACTGGCCGTTGGCATAGTCGGGAGCCTTAGACGGTGGTCAGAAGGGCTAAATGCTCACATGGTTGCCATCGTTGGGTGGTGGTGAAGACGCTGATTGGTCAGGATTCACCGTTAATGTGCCCTGAGTGCACGAGGTGTTTGGTCGTGCGAGCCTACACATGTGGCATAGTATAGTTGCGCTTTTTTATTTTATTGGACTAATGATATGCAGGGAAAGAGCACCGCCGTCCCGAGTAATGGGCGGGGTCGTTATAATTTGGTCGGCTTTTGGCTGACCTTTGCTTTGTTTGCCAGCGGGCGGTGGAATGTTGCTTGCAGGTGCTGCGGAGCCGAGTACCAAATAGCGGGTTGGAGCCCATGTTGCTGTGTTGGCCCTAGAAGGCCAAAGCGAATAGTTGTTTTTATTTTATCATGTGTGGCCGGCCTGCGAGCCGATGTATGTAAGACATGTTTTATTTAAGTGAACATTTGTAAGGCCATAAGGCCAAGTACCATTTTTAGTGTATTTGGGGTTTCATTCCTGTTGTGTGGATGTGGACATTCTTGGATATGGATTTAAGATTTGGGTTCTTTCAACTTTAAAAGCTTCCGCTAGAATGCTCTGTGTAGGGCGTGTAGTCTTAATTGGATAGTTTGAATATTCTTATGTAACCCTTCCGACTGTCTGTGGTATATGACATCGGGTTCCAGCTGGACCTTCTGTGATATGCCATGCGACGGATGAGGGTGTTACACATAGATCCTGTAGGACCTCACAGGTCACATAGACCTACAACTTAGGCACTAAGCCAAACCACAGGTCACAAAGACCTTTCATGTAATGCCCCGAAACTCAAAAGAGCGACGAGAGGCGTTCTGGGCCAAATTTGGAATTTGGCATGGGGCACACGGCCTGGGACACGGGCGTGTCCTAGGGCTTATCGTGTTTGGTTTGACGATTTGTCCAAGAGGTCAATGAATTCTAGAGTCGACGATCGTCGAGCAGCGAACACGGCCTGAGACACGGGCGTGTCTCAGGGCGTGTCGAGCTCGTGTCGATGATCTGCCAGGGAAGTCGACGATTTTCGCTCGACGATTTGTCGAGAAAGGGAACACAGCGTAGGACACGAGCGTGTCCAAGGCCGTGTCGGGTGGTCGACGAACTGCGCTCGACGAAATGTCGAGACTGTGAACACGGCCTGGAGCCCAGGCGTGTTCGGGTATGACACGGGCGTGTCAAATAGGACATGGGCGTGTCCAAGGCCCATATGAGTCTCAGGTTGGTGTTGGTCCTGTGTGGATGGAGGAACATGCCCGAGAACACGGGCGTGTACTGGCTGACACGGGCGTGTCAGGTCGAACACGGGCGTGTCGGGTGCCCGTGTGTTTTCGATACGCGTTGAGTTTGACGGCGAATGAGGGACACGGCCCTGGACACGGGCGTGTCGCAGGCCGTGTTCGGCCCAGATTTTATATTTCAGCTCCAGATTGTGGCCATTTGTTTCCTTACTTTGGGATCCGACGGCTGGGGGTTGTTCCTGATGGGATATACCAGGGATTAGACTTGTAAAACTCTTATTTCACTTGGGTATTCTCTTTCTAAAGCCTAGAGAGAGGGTAGAGCAAAAAAGGAAGAAGAAGCCTAGATTCGATCACCGACGGAGCTTTGGAGCTCCAAATCTCGAGCCAACTTCAGATATACGGAGGCAAGGAGATTGCGGTGTTTTTCATCCTCGTACATTTCCATGGTGCCAAGGAAGAACGCTAGGGTAACGATTCTCTACTTGAGCATGTGAAGCTCTACTTCTTTTGCATAGGGAAGCCCGCTCTCGCGAGTTTGCGGTGAGTTTGAGGCGTTCCTTCGGGTAGACATGAATAGTCCCCGTTGTGTACATGTAGAGTCCGTAATCGAGAACGGATATAGGCATGTTGTGTGAAGCTTACCCGGACAAGTTGGTCTGGATCGGTGATGTTGCATTGCATAAATGGCCAGTGAAGACTCCGTGTGAATGTTTGTTTTTCGGATTTTCTATGCGGTAGATTGCAACAGGGAGCCTTTGGGATTAACTCCAAGGTGCACCCGGAAAACTGGGCGGATGTGTGATTCTGCTAACATGGTGGCCTGGGAGCCAACTTGAACATAACTGGGTTATGTGAACTGTGTGACGGAAACAGGACTCGGAGAATTTTTACCCACGTATATGGCTTAAATTGTCATTGTGATGTGAGCACGGGTTAGGCGGAACCGTACCCGTTCTATGTCGTTTGGTGTGAGCCGTTGGCATAGATGAGGGTCTTCGACGGTCTATGGCTTAAATTGACGTGACCCATGCCGGGAAGACAAAATGCTCATAGTTTGGCCGTCAAAGTGGCGGTGGTGAGAATGGGGTGTCTATGGCTTAAATTGACGTGACATTGACCGGTTCACCGAGAATGTGCCCTGAGTGCATGGGGCATGTGGCCGTGCGTGCCAACGCTTGCAATGCAATATATATACTGCTTGGTTATGCTAATAAAGTGCAGGGAAAGAGAATAGCCGCCCCTAGTTGGGGGCAGGATCATTATAATTTGGTCAGCATTGCTGACCGTTGCTTTGGTTTGCCACCGTTATGGTGGATTGTGCTTGCAGCTGCTGCGGAGCTGAGCGGTAAATAGCAGGCTAAAGCCCAAGTTGCTGTGCTAGCCCTCAAAGGCCTAATGCTTAGTGTTTTCTTTTATTCATGTATGGTCGGCCTGCGTGCCGAGGTTTGGAAAACACTTCTATTTGAGTAAACAATTGTAAGGCCTTAAGGCCATTGTACTTGTGTATTTGTACGTTCATTTCGTGGCTTGTTAGTGGACATTCTTGCTCGTGTTGGGTTCTTTATTAATGCAACCATTAAACTTGCTTCCGCTAGAATGCTCTATGTAGGACGTTGATATTAGTTGGATGGTTTCCATTGAGTAACCACCTGGTCTGTCTGTGGTATATGACGTCGTGCCCCGGCCGGACCTACTGCTATATGCTATGTGACGGATAGGGGGTGTTTCATTTCACACGACACTAAGCCATACTACAGGTCACAAAAAACTTAGCCTTTATAACACAGACTTACAACTTCAGACTCACAAATAATCTATACATAAGAAATAAAAGGTGATTTGATTAGACAACAGAGCAAGAACTCTGTATCTACTTCTTCCTGTACTGAGCAGATATCAGCCCAAGCTTTTGTTGTTGAAGAAAATGAAGTCGGCAGTTGAATCTTTCTTCAAACAGCTATCGTTTCTTTGTAGATCTTATTTATCTGCTTCCTCAGAATTACTTCTGAACCTGCTGTTGCAGATGGTGATTGCTTCAGCTATCTCTTTCCTCAGCTAAGTTTTCTGTGCAGAACAGCTTCTTCATGCTCGACAAGAAAGATGAGGAAGAAGATTGAAGTTCGGCTGTCCTTTCATTTTCAGAAAACCTAGACAAGGATTCGATTATTTGCAATGTCTGATTTGCTTCCTTTTATTCTCTGATGGCCAATCGAGTAGTGGGCCCACCACCAGGATTGATGGCTGAGATTTAGCCATTCAACACATTCTTTCCATTTATTCTTGATTCAACGGCTCTTTGATGTGTGTGGGCCCCTTCACTTAAAGATGAAAATATTTCTTTCCAAGTGCAGAGGATGATGACAGCTGGTCGATAGCGCCTCTTGCAGCATTCCCGAAATATTTGAATTTTGGTTGACTTTTTGACTTTACTAATATCAGCATTACTCAGCATATTTGGACTTAGACAAAATTCAAACATTAGAAGAAAAGGCGTTGAGTGAATGACCATCACTCAGCGTTAAAATACTTTGACGAACGCAGAACTCAGTTCGATGAAATCAGAGTTCAACTCGACGAAAAATGAAAGCTTAGTTCGACGAACTTAGATCTCAGTTCGACGAACTTAGAGCTCAGCTCAACAAAAAGTTAAAGCTTAGTTTAACGAACTCAGAGCTCAGTTCGACGAACTCAGAGTTCAGCTCGACGAAAAGTGAAAGCTCAGTTCGACGAACTTCGAGCTCAGTTTGATGAACGCAGAGCTCAGCTCAATGAAAGTAAAATCTATCAACGCATTTGGACTTAGCCAAATTTTCTGAGCCTTGGAATTGAGAGAGTAAGCTCCACTCAATGCCAAATTACTTAACAGAAATTCTCTGATATCAGTCGTTAAGTGAGTAAGCTACACTCAACGCTTTTGCTCCATGGAATTGAGTGAGTAAGCTACACTTAACGCTTTGCTACTTAGATAAATTTTTCTGTCATGGAGTTGAGTGAGTATGGCCCATCCTGGACCATTTGTTTTTGGTTCCCCAGCCCCAAAACTCAAGGATAATGCTGTTGTAGGAAATCTGAGTCATCTAGCAAAAGTAGTGACTCAAGGTGAGTCTTCTGGCAAGGCTGGAATGGCAGTTTCTGATGTTATCAGATGCATGTTACCTGAAAAGAGACATGCAGCTGGTGGATCTCAGAAAAGACCAAAACAGTCAGCTGAAAGACATTCTTTCAGTCAAATGGCTGCTGAAAGAAAACATAAATGTACAACAGCACATCTTCCCACTATTTAGGGAGAAGTCAAGCCAAATGTTAGTCCTAAATAGAAAAGGAAATATAATATCCATGAGTGCTGCTATAGTGGAAAAGTGGGCCACTATGCTGTAGATTGCTGACACAATCCTTCAGTGTATAGAGGTTGCCAACCTGTCAGGAATACTGTAGGAAGGCAAGGTTATTTTCAGGCTAATGTGAACCTAGGACCCAATAGAAATTGGGGCCCTAAGGTGAGATGATTTGTGTTCTTTTTCAGGTCAGTTCAAGTTCCAATTCCCCTAAATGGTACTTGGACAGTTGGTGCTCCAGGCACATGACTGGAACAAAGGAGCTGTTGAAGGAGTTCACTCTAATAAAGAATGGACCTAAGGTCATCTTTGGAGGCTCTGACAAGGGAATAACCGGAGGTTATGGTAATATCTCAAATGATATAATCACCATCACAAAGGTGGATTATGTGGAGGGATTGCAACACAACCTCTTAAGCATAAGCCAACTATATGGTTATGACATTTCCTTCCACAAGGATAAGAGCCACATCAAGAGGTTAATTGACCAAAGTGTCATCTTAACAGACACTAGGAGTGGGAATGTTTATTTTTTGAACTTTTATTGCTAAGATAGTGGTTCCCAAATATGCCTAGTTGCAAATGACAATGCCTCATATTGTGTCCAATGGCACAAGAGACTGGTTCATTTGAATTAAAATACCATTGGTCAACTCTTCATTGATGAGATAGTTAGAAATGGACCCAAAATAAAATGCTACAAGGAGTGTATATGTGCTGCTTGCCAAAAGGGTAAGCAGACTAAGACCTCCTTAATGAGCTTTGGGACCAAGACTTAGTGAGTACTTATATCTCCGGCATATGGACTTGTTTGTTCCCATGCCTGTTCATAGTCTAGGTAGGAAGGTCTAAACCCTTGTGGTGGTTGATGACTAGTCCAGATTTGCTTGGGTGTTCTTCCTTAGAAGAAAGGATGAAACCCTTGATTTCTTCATGAATTTTTTCAGGCAGATTCAGAATGAACTTGCATGCTTTGTGGCCAAAATAAGAAGTGACCATGAAACTGAATTTCAGCCTGCTGCCATGACTACTTTCTGTGAAGAGCAAGGGATTCATCAAGAATTCTCCTCTCCAAGAACACCCCAGCAAAAAGGGTTAGCTGAGAGGAAAAACAGGACTCTCATAGAAGCTTGGAGAAAATTGTTGAGTGACACTTCTCTCCCTGAATATTTCTGGGCTGAGGCAGTTAACACTGTATGTCATGTTCTCAATAGGGCTTCTATCACCAAAGGCCACAAGAAGACTCCCAATAAGATCTTGAAGGGCAGAAAACCAAACATATCATATTTCAGGATCTTTGGTTGCAAATGTTTCATCTTGAACAATGGTATGTCAAAAGTGACTAAGTTTGCTGTCAAATCCCATGAGGGAATCTTTATTGGGGACAACAATAATAGTAAGACATATAGAGTCTATAACTTGACTAATCAAGTTGTAGAAGAATCTGTCCATGTAGTGTTTGATGAGTCAAGCATGATTGACAGTGAGCTGTCAAGCTCTTTGCCTAGTTCTGCAGGTACAGAAGTCATGATGGAAAAACTCTCCATCAAAAATAAAGACCTAGCTATGCAAGAAGAATGTGGAGAGGGATGCTGTCCAGAGGAAGCACATGATAGTCTAGCTGGAGATGAAGACCAACAAGTTAAAGAAAATGGTGCTCAACAAGAAGCAGTCAGGCTGCCCCCAACAGTCAGATATCTGAGAGATCATCCTCTAGATCAGATAATAGGTGAGGCCAGCCAAGGTGTACAGACTAGAAGTAGGAGTTTCAATATAGCTCTTTATTCCAGCTTCCTGTCACAAGAAGAGACCAAGAAATTTGAAGAGGCAAATCAAGACCAATTCTGGATTATTGCAATGCAAGAAGAACTGAACCAGTTCAAAAGGTGCAAGGTCTGGTAGCTGGTTCCCAGACTAAATGGACATAATGTCATTGCCGTTAAGTGGATTTTCAGAAATAAACTTGATGAAAATGGAATTATAATAAAGAATAAAGCTAGACTGGTGGCCAAGGGGTACAGATAGGAAGAGTGGATTGATTATGATCATACGTTTGCCCCAGTTGTAAGGTTGGAAGCCATCAGACTGTTTCTTGCATTTGCAACCTTCCAGGGATTCAAAATCTTCCAAATGGATGTCAAGTCAGCCTTCCTGAACAGAGACTTGAAAGAAGAGGTTTATGTATAGCAGCCTCCAGGTTTTGTATATTCTAACTCTCTTACTACTGTGTAGCTGTGTATAAACTTAGGAAAGCTCTATATGGGTGCAAGCCCCTAGAGCATGGTATAAGACATTATCTACCTTCCTCATTGAGAACAAATTATTAAGGGGGAAGATAGACAAGACCCTTTTCCTAAGGGAATCTAAGTTCAAGATCATCCTAGTCCAGATTTATGTTGATGACATAATATTTGGCTCTACTGATGACAACCTCTACAGGAAGTTTGCAAAACTTATGCAGGGGAAGTTTGAGATGAGTAGTATGGGTGAACTAAAGTTCTTCTTGACACTAAAAGTAAGACAGACTGATGATGGTCTATCCATATCCCAGTCAAAGTTCACCAGGGAGCTAAGCAAAAAATATGGTATGGAGAATTCTTCCACCATAAGAACTCCCATGAGCTCAAGTATGCCCATAGGCAAAGATAATCTAGGGAAACATGTTAATCCAACTTTGTATAGAGGTATAGTTGGCTCCCTTCTTTACCTCACTGCAAGTAGGGCTGACATTATGTATACAACATGTGTCTGTGCTAGGTATCAAGACTGCCTTAAAGAGTCTCACTACACTGCTGTGAAAAGAATCTTGAGATATCTTAAAGGAATCCCCAATCTTGGCCTATGGTACCCCAGGAATGAAGAGTTTGAACTAACAAGCTATTTAGATGCAAATTTTTCATGCTGCAAGGAGGACAGGAAGAGCACTTTTGGCTCCTGTCAATTTCTAGGTGGAAGGCTTCTCTCTTGGAGCAGCAAGAAGCAAACAAGTGTTGTAATCTCAAATGCTGAGTCAGAGTATATTTCTGCTGGGAGCTGATGTGCTCAGTTGTTGTGGATCCAACATCAACTTCAGGACTATAGCATTCAGAAAAGTAGAACTCCACTCTTTTGTGATTCTACTAGTGAAATTTCTATATCTAGGAATCTTGTCTGCCATAGCAGGACTAAGCATATAAAAATTAGGTATCATTTCATTAGAGAACATGTGGAAAGAGAAGACATCAACCTTGAGTTTGTCTCCACAGATAAGCAAGTGGCTGATATCTTCACTAAGCCACTAAATGAAGACAAATTCAACACCTTCAAATTTGAATTGGGTATGTTAAATCTTCTGTAGCTTCAATTCTCTCCTCCACCATATATAATATCGTCTATTTTGTAGGTAGTACAAGTCCTTCCTCAAAATAATGAAGCCAGTGTGCAACTGTTGAAGGGGAGCATGCCCAACAACTATAATGGAATCAAGCCCAGACAGATAGGGGGAGAAAACTCCATAGAAATCTCCTTATTGAAGAAGTCAAAAAGGTGGAGAAATGTGACCAAGCCAAGATGTAGGATGCTCAAAGCTAGTGGTGCTTATGTTGCTTTAGCACTAGAACAGTAAGGGTGGCTCACCTAGGAGAAATGCGGCTGACAACATACTAGGGGGTGTGAGTAATTCTCCACAGGCTGGAGAAATGTGGAGAAATGCGGCTGGCATCATGCCAGGGGAGTGAGTAATTCTCTACATGCTGGAGAAATGTGGTAACATTTCCAAACTCTAATGATGTTACACAAGTTTTAGTTTTCTGTTGAATATGCTGTGTATATCAATGACCTGTACAATTGATCAAGCAAAGTTTTGACTTCTTCAAATAGGGGGAGATTGTTGGGTCTATTGATCCCAATGTCCCAGATTTGTCATAAGTCAAACTGGTCAATGACATACACACATAATTTATTTGATGTGTGATTTAGTACATGCATGCAGGTTGCCCTTGATTGGACAGGTGAACAAAGAGAGTATGCTAGAAGTCAGATAATTTGACTAAGACAAAAGTGTTGAGACCGCTGAGACAGCTGAGATAGCTGAGAATAATATCTCAGCTTAAAGCATTGAGACTACTGAGATAGCTGAGACAGTTGAGAAGAGTGTCTCAGCATAAGCGTTGAGACACCTGAGATAGCTGAGACAGTTGAGAAGAATATCTCAACATAACTGCTGAGGCAAAGCAAGCAGGAATTCTCTAATTCCAGAAGCATTGAGTGAAGCAGCTTCACTGAATGCTTCTAATGAAGAAGAAAGCGTTGAAAGCATTGAGACAGTTGAGAAGAAACTGGTGAGATAGGAGATAGTCTCAGATGTGAAAAAGAAACCCCTGGGACATTTGAGAAGAAACCGCTGAGACAAAGCCAGTGAAATTTCTCTAAGTCTAGGAGCATTGAGTGAGGCAAGTTCACTCAACTCTTCTAATGAAGAGTCAAGTCAACTGGCGTTAAGTGACTTAACATCACTCAATGCTTAATGAGTTCTGGAATTTTCTAAGTCCAGAAGGTGATGACCACTACTGACGTTACCAAAAGTCAATAAATTCAAAGTAGTTCGTGCCATTGCAGTAAAGCTACAATAGCACTAGATGACCCCTGCTGACATCACCAGAAGTCAACAAAGTCAAAATAGTTCATGCCATTGCGGGAAAGCTGCAGTGGCGTAGGAAGCTACTATTTGTCCTTTTCTAAGGGAGGTGGCGCTGACCATCCTTAGCTGGGCACACACTCAAATTATGTCATTGATTTAAATCAACAGATATAAAAGGAAGAGAGAAACAGAGAATTAGGGTTGATAACCACAAATGAAGAAATATTAAAAATAGAGGTGGTTGGACTTCATCTTCTCTGACAAGCTTGAAAGCCAAGTCCAACAGAGCAAGCCGACAAGGCAGAGAAAGATAGCTGAAGCTCTTTTCATGTTTAGCAAGCTAGTTCTTTGTAGAACAAGGTAGTTGGTTCATCTAATCAGCATGGAGATAGCTGTGTGAAGGGCCATCAGCCTTCAACAGCAGATAGCTGCTCTTCAGTGCAGCAAAGAAGCAGTTGGTGTAGAAGAAGGCTCATTCCTTCTACAACAAGAGGGCTGGACTGATATCTGCTCACTCCAGCAAGGTAGACTTAGAGATTTATCTCTGTGTCGGTGGTTTAAATTTATTTCAACTTATTGACTTAATTCTTGTAGGATTCAACCTGTCTGAATCTAAGCTATAGGGCCTTTTGTCCTGAGTTGTAGGTAACTAATTAGTCACTGAGGTAGGTGCCCTGCTGGGGTATTGAGGCAGGATCCAAGTGTGGATATGAGAGTAGGGCTGTCCTCCCAGCCTGAGTAGTAGAGTCTAGTGCCTGAGGTAGGTGACTGGTGAGTCACTGAGGTGTAGGTGACAAGTGTGTCACTGCGTTGTAGGCCTTGGAGGAGACTGAGTTATAGGTGCCTGGAAGGGCACTAAGGTAGGTACATGGAAGGGCACTGAACTGTAGGAGTGCTGCAACACTCTGAGAGTAGGGCCTTATGCCTGAAGTTACAGGGCTGAAAAGCCTGAGCTGTAGGCCTTAGAGATAAGGCTGAGGTAGGTGGTTTGTGGACCACTGAGCTGTAGGAGCACAGCAGGGCTCTGAGGTAGGAACCTTTATGGTTCTGACATTGGGTTCCAAAGAGAACCTGTGTGTAAGGCTGAGGGCCTGAGGTGTAAGCTCTAAGGAGCAGGTTTGGAGGAGTTTGTGCCTTTTCTAACATAAGTTAGAAAGGTAGGAGGGAAAGTGGATGTACCCAATTGGGGAACCAATATAAATATTTGTGTGCTTGTTCTGTTGCTTGTTTTTCTCTTATATTACAGGTATTAAGGACAATCTCTACATCATTTAGCAAGAAAGCAACAAAAAAATTTAAGAAATTTTAAAGAACTATTCACCCACCCCCCCTCTGGGTGATTAGCTAACCTTAAAGTAATAACTGTCAAGCAGGGATGTTGTCTTGAGCAGCAAGGTGGGGCGTGACATTTGTTGGAGGATGTTGGCCCGGGGCGGGATCCGGAGACATCAGGCGAGTATGGGACTTTGGCATTGTGGTACCTAGTCCTATGGTCCCAAAAGTGCGAGCTATAAAAATAGGAATAAGCAAGCTGATGAAGAGCTAATGGATAGAAAAGGGGAATTACCATTAGCCCGCAGGATATCTTTCAATTTGTGAGGAGAGGTGGTCTTAAGGGCCACCCTGTCTTTACCAGCCTCAAGCGAGTGCGGATCAGCACTCACCTCCCCAACCTCCTTCCCCTTTGGCGGGACCTGCGGGCGAGCGTGTTATGTTTTTACCCCGATAAGTAATATAAAGCGAGTGAAGATACCTGAGGGATCTCAGAGTGGGATGGAGTCCACGAGATGGACTCATCCCCGGTCAGGTCACACCTGACTATTTTGGCCTTCTTCATTTTTGCGAAAGGAGCCAGAGATTTTCGAGCAAGCCAAGGGGAGAATGATCCCATCAAAGTCTTTCTCTCAGCACGGGCAACATTGAGGCGATCTTGGGCTTCCTTCGAAAGCAACATCAGGTTAGAGGCGAGATCACCAGCAAAAGAGGTAGGGCAGAGTCTGTTTGCCCGCGGTTGGATATTCATAGAGCCATGACGGGGCCCCCAAAAGATTCCCTTCCCGGTCTGAAATCACTCATTAAATACCTGAGGTTGGATGATTCTTTCTGACCTTTGTGGAAGCTCGCAAATAGCGGGGATTGTGTACAACCCCGTTTTCGATGTGTGGGTTCCCCAGGACCATTGCTTTGCGGGATCAGTAGGAGAGAAACCCTTCTAGTGTTTGCCGAGCAAGCCACGCAAACCAGCTCCTTAGTGTCGAGTGGAGCCTAGTCTCTCAATAACTTTAGTTCCATGGCGTTGAGTGAGGCGAGTGCACCAGCGCCTTCAACTCCTTGGTGTCGAGTGGAGCCTAGGCTCTCAGCGCCTTCAGTTCTTTAACATTAAGTGAGGCGAGTGCACTCAACACCTTCAGCTTCTTGGCATTGTGTGTAGCCTAGCCACTCAGTGTCTTTAGTTTCTTGGCGTTGAGTGAGATGAGTGCACTCAATTCCTTCAGATCCTTGGCGTTGAGGGAGGCGAGTGCACTCAACTCCTTCAGCTTCTTGGCATCGAGTGTTGCCTAGCTTCTCAGCGCCTTCAGTTCCTTGGAGTTGAGTTAGGCGAGTGCACTCAGCGCCTTCAGCTCCTTGGCATCGAGTGGAGCCAAGCTTCTCAGCGCCTTCAGTTCCTTGGCATTGCGTGAGGCGAGTGCACTCAGTGCCTTCAGCTCTTGGCGTCGAGCGAAGACTAGCTTCTCGGTGCCTTCAGTTCCTTGGCATTGAGTGAGGCGAGTGCACTCATCGCCTTCAGCTCCTTGGCATCGAGTGGAGCCTAGCTTATTACCACCTTCTGTTCCTTGTCATTGAGTGAGGTTAGTGCACTCAGCACCTTCAGCTCCTTGGCGTCAAGTGCAGCCTATCCTCTCAGCACCTTCAGCTCCTTGGTGTTGAGTGAGGTGAGTTCACTCACCGCCTTTAGCTCCTTGGCATCGAGTGAGGCGAGTGCACTCAGCACCTTCAGCTCCTTGGCATCGAGTGGAGCCTAGC
The DNA here is from genome assembly GCA_039583875.1 of Platanthera guangdongensis. Taxonomy (NCBI): domain Eukaryota; kingdom Viridiplantae; phylum Streptophyta; class Magnoliopsida; order Asparagales; family Orchidaceae; genus Platanthera; species Platanthera guangdongensis. Next base: position 147,085,564 of record CM077162.1, read on the forward strand.
CTCTCAACGCTTTCTGTTCCTTGGCATTGAGTAGTGCGAGACCCTCCCAGAACCATCCAAAGTGGAGTGTCGTGGAGGAGAGTGCCTCGCTTCCCCATCACTCGCCCCATTAGGCGAGTGGTGCCCCCATGGACCACTCGCCCAGTGGGGTCCAGTGGTAAAATTACCCGGATGCCCTTGCTGGGCTATAAATAGCCTTTTAGAACAACGGATTTTGGCTATTGGGAGACCACTTTTGGCTGCACATAACCATTCAGAATAGCGGAGTTATGCTATTTGCGGGCCAGGTTTTAAAAATTATAAATAGGCCAAAGGGGGTACCTCTGAAGGCAAGCTTTCCAGTTCTCTTACTCTCGTCTTATAGCGCTTTCTGAGGTGCCCTTAGCTCAGCATAGACTATGGAGGGGAAGCACTTTAAGATCTTCCGGTGTGTGGTGGGACTTCCGTGCTGGAGCCTTGGGTTAGTTCTAAGCTTTAAGTCTTCGGTCAGCCAAGTTTGCTGGGCAAAGTAAGTGTACAATTACCCCTTCCCCAATGGTTCAGACTCCACAAGAAGTCGGTTTCCAGTTTCAACACTACCGCCTGGGGCTAACTCAAAGAGATTGAATTCTAAGAGTGATAGAACACAAATACCTTGAAATATATTTTTTGTTTAATGTTTTAAGAAAATATCGTATTAAAACATTTTAGAGTAGAAATAAAATCACCATCATAAGATAAAGAAAAGTATAATTTTATTTCATAAGTAAGATTACATGATTGTGATCTCCATGACGTCGGAGATCGAAAGCGATGAATAATACAATCTTGGGTTTTCAATAATGCCCTCCCCCGAGGACCAATTGACTCTCTCCCTTCTCCCCTGGAAGATCTTCGAGCCCACGCTAGACCCTCCCGATCGAGCCCACCCCAGACGCCCTTCACGGACAATTTTCCACGGAATTCTCTCAGGAATCTGATGTCCTCCCGGGAAGATTTCTCCTTGAAATAAATAGTGCCTAACCACCTAGAGGGGGGGGGGGTGAATAGGTGAACTTTATCTTTTTAAATTTAAGGCAGAAACACTGAACAACTAAACCTGTATTTGCAATTTTCTATAGCAATTCAGCACAGCTAGCTCAGCAATCACAGAAATAAACAAACACAGAGTGCACACAGATTTTTATAGTGGTTCCTCAAGGTCTGGGTACATCCACTTTCCCCCTTCGCCTATCTAGTAGTGTACTAGATTCGGCCTAACTTCAGCACTTCTCCTCAGATCCTCAGATCTTACAGCTCAGAACCCCAAACAGGTTCTTACAACTCAGAGTGTCCCCACTCCTACAACTCAGGCAAAAAGCCCTACCACTCAGTCTTCAACAAGACCTACACTCAGAGAACAAAGTCTCCTACAACTCAGGCACAAGGCCCTACCTCAGTCTTCAACAAGACCTACACTCAGAGCACACAGTCTCCTACACACAGCCTTTATAAAATAGGCTTACAGCTCAGATCTATACAAGATCCTACAGAAATTTTGATTATACAAAGTAATTAACCATAACTCTGACAGAGAGAGATGAGTTGACTGGCTTCTTGATGAGTTCTTGGAAGAACTTGGCAGAGATCAACCTCCCTTAGCTTTCTTCAAAGCTTCTTGAATTAGAACTCAGTTGGGTTGAATCTCCTGTGAAGATGATCTTCAATAAACTTCTGTCTTGAGATTCAGATCTCAATCTGAATCTTACTTTGCAGCCTGGTTCAGCAGCTGCTCTTCTTAGAAGGAGCTCTCTCTCTCCAACTTCTTAGATCTTCTGTTGAAGGTCTTCTTCTTTTGTGTTGTTAGATCTCTTGATTGTTGTTATCAATTTTTTTTTGAAGGAGAAAGGCCTTTATATAGACTTCCTCCATGGTAACCGGCTGATCCGGTTTCTAACAACCTTCTGACTGCTCTCACAGTTGCAATTGACCGGTTTAAATGGTAGCTGTCAAGTCATCCAGTCACTTCTTGAAATCACTGTCACTGTCTGAAAGTGTCGAGACAGATAGTCCTTGTGTCGACACAAATAGACTAAGTGTCGACACAAGTAGACTAAGTGTCGACACAAGTAGACTAAGTGTCGACACTAGCCTTGATGGTGTCGACAGAACTCCTTGTGTTGTTGTAACAGCTTCTCGACACTGTATCTTCAGAATGTGTCGACACTGATTCTGTGTGTCGACACAAGCCTTCTGTTGAATGTATCGACACTGGTTGAGTATGTCGACACAAATACTTCTTCTTTAATACTTAATTGAATTCTGCTATGTGTCGACACAACTCTTTTGTGTCGACACAAGCCTTCTAGTGTTGAAACTTGCTGAGTGTCGACACATCTCCTTTGTGTCGACACATGCCTTCATGTGTTGAAACTTGCTGAGTGTCGACACATCTCCTTTGTGTCGACACAAGTACTTTAACTTTGTTGAAGCTTGCTGAGTGTCGACACAGCCTCCTGGTGTCGACACATTTGATGTCGACAAATTTTCTCTGGGTGTCGACACTGCCTCTAAGTGTTGACACAGATTATGTTGACAATTCTTCACAGTGTGTCGACACTGCCTATATGTGTCGACACTTTTCTTCTGGTGTCGACTCTGCCTTTCCTGGTGTCGACATAATTACTCCAAGTGTCGACACAGCTTCTCTAGGTATCGACACAAGCCTTCATAAGTGTTGACACTTCACCTCTAGGTGTCGACACATGGACTTAGAACTTTTCTGCATTTCTTGCAATTACTTAACCTGCACATATAAACTCAAAGCACATCAAATACACCTTGATGTATATCATTGAGTAGGGTGAGGCTTCTTCAAATCTGGTACATATATTCTAATGTACCCAACAATCTCCCCCTATTTGGAGAAGTCATAACCCTTAGTCAATGATATACACCATACATAACAAATAATCAATATGATGTATAACAGTATTATATGACAGGGAAAATACTAAACATATATAAACAGAACGTGTATAAACAATTATCTCAGAATAACAATGTAATAGATTGAACATTAAACATTATTTTAATAACTTCCAAAAGTTTTATTAATCAAAAGTTTACATGAAGTTTTAATGCAAATGATTACAAAGTTGTAAACTTAAGAAATTTTATCCTATGGCTGCTCTGGCTCCTTGATAACAATGTCCTTCCCAGATTGAATCTTGGCTTGAACTGGAGCATCATTGTCATCAGCAGGCTTCTTTCCCTTAAGATCTTTCTTCTTCTGTTCTTCAGCCCTTATCTTCTGTCTCTCAAAATAATGATAAGGCTTAGGGAAATACTTGCTAGGCTCCTATACATTAGGAGGTAGCTTCCCTAATTTAGCCTTCCTTCTATATTGTACAATGGCCACTTGCCTAGCTTCATGTTTTCTCCACTCTTGGTCAGAGTACCATTTGCCCCTCTCTAGGAAATTATCCTTTGCAGCCTTCCAAGCAGTCAGAATAATATTTCTAGAAGTTGGGCTCCATTGCTCAAAATCTGGCCTTAATTCAGCCTGCTCTCTGAACCTCTTCTTAGATAATTGGGCTTCCTGCTCTTTTAATACTACCTCTTGCTCTTTTAGTACTGCCTCTGGCATAGGCTGTACTACTTTCTCAAAGATAATATTCTGATTACCCTCAGGAGGACTATACATAGATTGTACCTCCTGATGTATCATGTCAAAATCTGCAGGAGGGTAGATCACCTGAGCTACTTCAGCTTGTGCTCCTTCAAAATATGCAGGATTTACCCCAGATTCTACTACATTATCATCATCACACAAAGGTGGATATCCAAGGGTAGCTCTGATGCTGTTTGAAATCCATTTAGCATGGTCAGAGCCTGCTTTGACTAAGACCCTCTCCCCCTTTATGACTTCTCTTTCTATATGATCCCTAAGATCATCCTTTTGAAACCTGATCTGATCATTCAAATAGTTAACTCCATCTTTATAAAAAGGTTTTAACCTTTGGAGCTTTTTAGTGATAACCTTTTGAGAATCTTCAATGGCAGTTTGAACAGCAGTTAGGCTCTCTTGTAATTGCTTATCAAAGGCTTCTTTGGCAGTAGCACTTACAACAGTCTGGGCAGTAGCTATATTTTTCATTTCACTTACAATGGCATTATGAGAAGCAGTCAGATTATCATTCATCCTAATCTGATTTTCCAGAACATATCCTTGTTTCACTGTCATATCATCAACCTGTTTCTTTATATTCTCTTGATGAGTAGCCAGATATACCACTGCATTGCCTCCTTTATGAAAACTGTCAGTCATTTCTTTTTTATTTTGATTCACTTCAAATCTAATAGATTTGATATCTTGAGCCAGATTAAATTGAAGTGATTTATGTCCTTCATTCATATACTTTTCTAGAGCTTTTATTTGCTCATCCATCTTGATTTGCAAAGCCACCAACAAAGAAATATAATCAGCAGTTGGGGCTTGTTGTTGAACAATGGTTTGCAGTGTTTTCTTATAGGTCCGGCTTCTCCTTTTGAAAACCTGTAGCTTTCTTTTCTTGGCTCTAGCAGCCTCTTCATCTTTAGAGTCAGAAGTACTAGCAATGTCTACTCTATCCTGTGGAGTCGGGGGCAATTCCATCTCTGCTCTTGGTAGCTCCTCAGCACTCCTTTGCTCCTCAGTTTCTTTTCTAGCAGTCTCCTCCCGAAACTCTACATGCTCCCCCTCAATATTAGCTGACTCTCCCTCAACAGCTTCTTTCTCTCCCTCAAAATCAGTCTGTAGTAAATCAAGGAACATCTCTTCTAGTGTAAACTCCTGTTGAGGTTGTACAAGAGAATCTCTTATCTCATGAGCATTTTCTACAACTGATGTGTCTTCCATGACCACATCCTTGGTTGACTATGTATCTGAGTTTGCTGATCAACATCAAGTAATGAGTCAGTCAATACTTCATCCTCAATATTCAAAGTAGATTGATTAATTTCATTGATTACCTCAAGAATTGTTTGGGTTGCCCTTTCACTATCTAAGTGAGTTGGCTCATCCAAATGTTGAGGCTCCCCCTGGAGTGGATCCAGGTGAATAGGGCTAGCAGATGGTAGCTCCCCCTGCCTTTGGGCATCTTCATGTCTTGCTGGTGACTGTCCAGCATTGCCATCCTCTCCATCATCAGAACTAAAAACCACTTGCTCCTCTGAGCTACTTGAGGATTCAGGAGCCACAATGACTTTCTTCTTCTTCTTCTGAGGTGTTTCCTTCTCTGGTGTAGGCATTTCTTTTGTCAACACCCTATCCCACCTTGAGATAATCCTAACATCCATTCTCCTCATATGATTTATCTTAGAACTGTTGAAATTTGTGAAGTGGAAGTGGGTGATGGGACAGGTCGGGCGGCCTGGGGCGGACAACTCTGGCGGACTAGGCGGACTGGGCGGACTGAGATGTGCGGCCTGGTGGAAGGTCTAGTGGGAAGCCAGTTGTTCTTCTGGGTGGTTTGCACTGGTTGAGTCCGCGGACTATGCGGCCTGGTTTCTGCGGATAGGATGTTTGCTGATTGGCTTTGCCAAGGAGCGGCCTGAGCGGATGAAGGTTGCAGACTGGTGCATTGCTCAGTGGCCGCGGGTGCAAGCTTGTGCTGATAGGCGGTTTGGCTCTTGTCTGCAGGGAAGCTTGCGAACTGGAGGGTCCACGGTGTGGGCTGTTGCGGACTGAGCTTAGAGCTTGGCTGAGGCCTTGTCGAGCTCTGGTGGCACAGCAGGCGATTTGCTGTGGAGGTCGTTTGGCGGACTGTGTTTTGGAGTCCGTGGTTGGCTGCAGCGTTGGACAGAAGTGCGAGGAGCTCGCGGACTGATGGCGGTCTGTGCTTGGGTGTTTGGCGGACGGGAATTTAAGTCCGCCATGCTCGCATTGGCTCTTGTTGGTTTTGGACTTGGTCACACTTTGTGCCAAGGCCATGGTGTCCGCGGTATCCGCCAAGTCCGCTGTGACCGGGCGGACTGTTGCTGTCTTCCTTGGGGTCGTGGACTTGTGGCGGATTGAGGTGTGAGTCTTGCGGACTGCCTCGGGTTGGTGCGGACTGCCATTGAAGAGGGTTGCTGTCTTGCAGTGGTTGAAGCTTTGCGGGCTGATGCCTTGTCCGCATAGCTTGGGCGGACTGGAGAGGGTTCGCCAATGTATGCCTAGCTCCTGGCAGTTTCCCTTAGTATCCGGCTAAGTCCATGCGGACTCGGCGGACGGTGTTTTTGCTATCGCGCGGGCTGGGGTGGTGACGCTATCTCTAGGGCGGTGACCACACTCCTCACCTCACCTATAAATAGGACCCCCTGGCACATCTACAGTAACTTGAGTGAACAGTAAGTTGGGTTGGGCAAGGAGCTGCGGTCTGTGTTTGTCAGTCCGAGCGGATTGTTTCAGGCTGACGGTTTGCTGTGTGCAGGTCGCGCGGATAGCTTCAAGGAGCCAGGAGTTTGGCTGTGACTTCGGTCAAGTGCTTGGAAGTGTGCGGTCTCTGCGGACTCAGCAGGAGGTCGCTCTGCGGCTTGTCAGTTCTGTTTCATCTTTGCCAGCTTCAATAACCTGTCCGCCGGCTTCAGGCGGGTAGGGGTGTTCCTCAGTTCAAGTTCAGCAGGAGGCGAATAACGGTGTGTCCGCGCGGCCTCGCGGCTTCGGCGGACTCCGTGTCTATTCGGCGGATTGCAGCATAGCTTGGGCGAGCTCAGCGGACTCGGCGACCTCGGCGACCTCGCGGTCTCGGCGGACTCGGGTGCTGTCCGCCCGGCTTGTTTTTTGGTGCTTTCTGTTTACAGCTGTGATACTAGCGAAATCATGTCTCGCTATGTATGCCTCGCATTGTAAAGAAGTGAATGAATAATAGACCTGCTTGTGCTTCCATTGTTTGTTGGGATTTACCTTTGTACCTCTAGTCCTTGGTTTCCGCTGGTTCAACGTGCGAACTGGGTAGTTCCGAAGATATTAATTTGGCGTTTGGGCTATCTTGCTGACCATGTTGAGAAAATTTAACATGGTATCAGAGCCAGGTTGCTGAGGTTCAGTTGCGTGAGCGGAAGTCAGCCAGTGTTGTTACTCAGTGATTGAGTGGTGATCAACCTGTGTTGTTGCTCGGAGCTGCTGAAAGGTTGCCAACAGGTGTTGCAATGGAAGGGAGTTTTGCAAGAGGTCTGGGCATTGAACTCTTAACGCCGACGAACTTTAAGAAGTGGAAGTCGTGCATGAAGAGTTATCTTCTTGGCGGGGAGCTGTGGGAAGTCGTTGGTGGAGACGACAGGCAGGAAGTCACTGCTGCTTTCGGTACTGCTGAGCAGGTTAGGATCTGGAGAAGAACAAATGTTAAGGCGGAGTTCATTCTAAAGAGAGCCGTATCTCCGGAACTGTTTGATCACATCATTGGATGTGAGTCGGCTGCTGATATTTGGACAACCATTGATGAGTTGTTCAATAGGAAGAATGTGGCGCGGCTTCAGTTCCTGGAGAATGAGTTGGCCAGGGCAACTCAGGGAGACCTTTCCATCTCCAAGTACTTCTTAAAGATGAAGAGCTTGTGTGCTGAGCTGTCGGCACTGGATCCTGATGAGCCTATCTCTGAGGCAAAGATGAAAAGGCACATCGTCCGCGGCTTGCGGAAGGAGTATGTGGCCTTTGTCACATCTGTTCAAGGGTGGGCTACTCAGCCGTCGTTGCTTGAGCTGGAGAATCTGCTTGCCTCGCAGGAGAGCTTAGCAAGGCAGATGGCTGGAGTGAATCTGAATCAGGAAGGCAGCGAAGCTCTCTTCTCAGGCAAGAAGAAAGGATGGGAAGGGAAGAAGAAGAAGGTGCAGGCTGCTAGTGAGAAGGAGACTTCAACTTTATATCCACCGGAGAGGAGCAATGCTCCTAAGGACTGGAAGAAGAATCTGAAGTGCTACCGGTGTCATCAGCGAGGGCACTTCAAGCGGGACTGCAAGGTCAAACTGCAGCCTGGGCATGCTGCGGGAAAGGAGGAAGCTTGCTCGAGAAGTGAAGAAGCAGAATGGGGTGGAGCTTTCATGACGGGCACTTGTGTCCGGGACTTGTCTGCTGAGGACTTCAACAGCGAGTGGATCGTGGACTCCGGGTGTGGTCATCACCTCACCGGAGACAAATCGAAGTTCACCTCCATGCAGGCTTACTCAGGTAATGAAGCTATTATCACTGCTGATAATACTGTTTATGCAGTAGAGAAAGAGGGGGTCGTGTCTTTGGGTAGTGATCAGGGGCCACTCACGTTAAGGAGTGTGTATCACGTGCCGGGCATGAAGAAAAACCTCTTCTCGGTGACCAATACGGTGGACGCTAGGTATCACGTTATGTTTGGGCCAACAGACGTGAGGTTCCTTCGCAACGTATCAGCGGTAAAGGCTGATGTTGCTCATGTTGGGAGGAGGGTGAAGAACTTATTTGTTCTTTCCACCAGTGCTTATGTTGATAGAATGAGGGCCAATGATAGCGCTGCTATCTGGCATGAGAGGCTGGGGCATGTTGGCTTGGACAAGCTGAAGGCAATGGCGAGTAGAATTTTGGTGAGGGGGTTGCCGAAGTTATCTTCCTTTGGTGATGGGCATGTTTGTGCTGGCTGTCAATATGGTAAGGCACATCGCCTTCCGTTTGATAAATCACAAACAAGGAGCAAGAAGCCACTGGAGTGTATTCATGGCGACCTGATGGGACCAACGGTTACTGCTAGCCTTGGCGGAAGCAGATACATGCTTGTCTTGGTTGATGACTACTCAAGGTATACTTGGGTGTACTTCTTAAAGGAGAAGTCAGAAGCCTTCTGTTTGTTCGTGGAGTTTAAGGAGTTGGTAGAAGGCCGGCTTGGCTTGCGGGTTAAGAAGCTTAGAACTGATAACGGGGGGGAGTTTGTCTCCTCCGAGTTTTCTAACTTCTGCAGGAAGCACGGGATCTAATGGGAGCTTACTTGTGCTCACACTCCACAACAAAATGGGGTAGCGGAGCGGAAGATCCGTCATCTGACGGAGACCTGCAAATGTTGGCTTCATGCGAAAGATATCCCAAGGTCCTTTTGGGCGGAGGGAATGTCTTGTGCTGCTTATGTTATCAACCGGATGCCACTCAGCCCTATCAACATGAAGACTCCTGTTGAGCTATTGCTGAAGGAGAAGTCGAGTGTGGGACACCTTAGGGTGTTCGGTTCAACTTGCTACGTGCATGTCCCGGATGCTTCACGGACAAAGCTGGATGCGAAGGCAAGGAAACTTGTCTTTATTGGCTATGATGAGTGGAAGAAGGGGTGGAAGTGCATGGACCCTGTGACGAAGAAGTTCGTGGTGTCAAGAGACGTTGTCTTTGACGAGCTGACGTCATATGGAGGTGGCTCGGTGGAGCTAACCGGAAGTAGCAAGGTTGATGAAGCACCGGTGGTGGCTGCTGAAGGCTTGGAAGAGGAGCTTGCTGTTTCACCAGCAGCTCCTGTTGCTTCGAACTCCGAGGCTGAGCCTTCTGGCTCAGGAAGTAGGGGGAGCACTGCTCAATGCTTGCCCCAGGTAGGAGTGGAGCCCGAAGAAGCAATGGAAGCCGTGAGCAAGGAGCCGGTTCTTCGGAGATCGAAGAGGGTGGTCAAGCCACCGGCTCGGTACTGTGATGGGAATGCAGTGAGCTTTGTCTCATGCTTCTTTGCAGGTCCTCTGGATGAGCGAGAGCCTGCAAACTTTAACGAGGCTACTGGAGTAAAGGAGTGGGATGATGCCATGAAAGAAGAGATTGATGCTCTGAAGAAGAATGAAACCTGGGATCTTGTGCCCAAGGTTGATGGCGTTACTCCGGTTACTTGCAAGTGGGTGTATAAGTTGAAGAAGAAGGCTGATGGGAGCATTGATTGTTTCAAGGCTCGCCTGGTCGCTAGAGGATTCTCACAGCAGTATGGAGAAGACTATGAGGAGACATTCAGTCCAGTTGCGAAGATGACTTCTGTAAGAGTGGTGATCGCCTTGGCTGCTAGCAAGGGATGGAGGTTGTGGCAATTCGATGTGAAGAATGCCTTTCTTTACGGATAGATTGACAAGGACATCTTCATGGATCAGCCGCTTGGTTTTGTCTCTGAGAAGCATCCGGACTATGTCTGCAAACTCAGGAAGGCTCTCTATGGGTTGAAGCAAGCTCCTCGAGCGTGGTATGGGAAGATTGCAGAGTACTTGTAATTCTGTGGATACCTTGCTTCTAACTCGGATTCAAGCTTGTTCGTCAAGAAGAAGGGGGAGCTACGTGTCTTGGTCCTGCTGTATGTGGATGACATGATCATCACTGGGAACTCGGAGGGGGAAGTAGCAAGGCTCAGGGCTGAGCTTGCTATACGCTTCGAGATGAAAGACCTGGGAGAGTTGCATCACTTTCTTGGTCTGGAAGTGGAGAGGAAGGAGTGCGGGGTTCTCATTAGCCAGAAAGGATATGCTGATCGCATTGTGAAGCGGTTTGGCATGGGCGAAGGGAAGAAGTGCTCTACTCCACTGGAACCTGGGCTGAAGCTTCGACGAGATGAGGGAAGGGTTCTTCATGATCCCTTGGTGTTCAGGGCTCTTGTTGGGAGCTTGATTTATCTGACGATTACAAGGCCGGATATCGCTTATGCTGTTGGCCGAGTAAGTCGGTATATGGCTGAACCAAGGCAATCTCATCTAGTGGCGGCGAAGGGAATTCTGAAGTATGTCAAGGCTTCTTCTGACATGGGACTCCTCTATAGAAGGGACGCGGAGGTTGCGTTGCTCGGGTACACAGATGCTGACTATGACGGTGATTTGGATGATCGAAGGTCTACTTTAGGTTATGTGTTCACTTGCGGTTCAGCTAGCATCTCGTGGTGTAGCAAGAAGCAGGACTCGGTGTCGGTTTCAACCACGGAGGCGGAGTATAAGGCTTCGACCTTGGCTGCTCGGGAAGCCGTTTGGTTGAGGAGGCTTATAGAGGATGTTCATGAAGAAGTGCAAGGGCCTACTTTGCTCCGGGGTGACAATGAGAGTGCTCTCAAACTAGTTAACAATCCAGTGTGTCACGCCAGGACCAAGCATATAGAGATTGATCACCACTTCATCAGGGAGAAGGTGTTGGAGGGGTCTCTGCTGGTCGGGCATGTTCGGAGTGAAGATAATCTTGCTGACATCTTCACGAAGCCACTGTCGAAGGGGCCCTTTGAACGCTTGCGCAGCTTGCTGGGCTTGGTCACCACTTCCCACTTCAAGGGGGAGTGTTGAAATTTGTGAAGTGGAAGTGGGTGACGGGACAGGCCGGGCGGCCTGGGGCGGACAACTCTGGCGGACTGGGCGGACTGAGATGTGTGGCCTGGTGGAAGGTCTAGTGGGAAGCCAGTTGTTCTTCTGGGCGGTTTGCACGGGTTGAGTCCGCAGACTATGCGACCTGGTTTCTGCGGATAGGATGTTTGCTGATTGGCATTGCCAAGGAGCGGCCTGAGCGGATGAAGGTTGCGGACTGGTGCATTGCTCAGTGGCCGCGGGTGCAAGCTTGTGCTGATAGGCGGGTTGGCTCTTGTCCGCAGGGAAGCTTGCGGACTGGAGGGTCCGCGATGTGGGTTGTTGCGGACTGAGCTTAGAGCTTGGCTGAGGCCTTGTCGAGCTCTGGTGGCACAGCAGGCAATTTGTTGTGGAGGTCGTTTGGCGGACTTTGTTTTGGAGTCCGTGGTTGGCTGCTGCGTTGGACAGAAGTGCGAGGAGCTCGCAGACTGATGGCGGTCTGTGCTTGGGTGTTTGGCGGACGGGAATTTGAGTCCACCATGCTCGCATTGGATCTTGTTGGTTTTGGACTTGGTCACACTTTGTGCCAAGGCCATGGTGTCCGCGGTATCCGCCAAGTCCGCTGTGACCGGGCGGACTGTTGCTGTCTTCCTTAGGGTCGTGGACTTGTGGCAGATTGAGGTGTGAGTCTTGCGGACTGCCTCGGGTTGGTGTGGACTACCATTGAAGAGGGTTGCTGTCTTGCAGTGGTTGAAGCTTTGCGGGCTGATTCCTTGTCCGCATAGCTTGGGCGGACTGGAGAGGGTTCGTCAATGTATGCCTAGCTCCTGGCGGTTTCCCTTGGTATCCGGCTAAGTCCATGCGGACTCGGCGGACGGTGTTTTTGCTATCGCGCGGGCTGGGGTGGTGACGCTATCTCTAGGGCGGTGACCACACTCCTCACCTCACCTCACCTATAAATAGGACCCCCCTGGCACATCTACAGTAACTTGAGTGAACAGTAAGTTGGGTTGGGCAAGGAGCTGCGGTCTGTGTTTGTCAGTCCGCGCGGATTGTTTCAAGCTGACGGTTTGCTGTGTGCAGGTCGCGCGGATAGCTTCAAGGAGCCAAGAGTTTGGCTGTGACTTCGGTCAAGTGCTTGGAAGTGTGCGGTCTCTGCGGACTCAGCAGGAGGTCGCTCTGCGGCTTGTCAGTTCTGTTTCATCTTTGCCAGCTTCAATAACCTGTCCGCCGGCTTCAGGTGGGTAGGGGTGTTCCTCAGTTCAAGTTCAGCAGGAGGTGAATAACGGTGTGTCCGCGCGGCCTCGCGGCTTCGGCGGACTCCGTGTCTATTCGGCGGATTGCAAAATAGCTTGGGCGAGCTCAGCAGACTCGGCGACCTCGGCGACCTCGCGGTCTCGGCGGACTCGGGTGCTGTCCGCCCGACTTGTTTTTTGGTGCTTTCTGTTTACAGCTGTGATACTAGCGAAATCATGTCTCGCTATGTATGCCTCGCATTGTAAAGAAGTGAATGAATAATAGACCTGCTTGTGCTTCCATTGTTTGTTGGGATTTACCTTTGTACCTCTAGTCCTTGGTTTCCGCTGGTTCAACGTGCGAACTGGGTAGTTCCGAAGATATTAATTTGGCGTTTGGGTTATCTTGCTGACCACGTTGAGAAAATTTAACAAGAACCAGCAGCTTGGTTCATGACTTCAGGAATACTTCCAGCTAAGTATAAACTCATAATCCTACCCAGATTGGGTTTCTTCAGACTTTCCTTTATCTTGTCAAACATCACTGCTGACCAATCAGTTTTGATTTTGAAAATTATCCTTGTCATCAAACTGAACATGTGAGCTGATATCCTATCATGCCCACCTGGCTTGCTCAGAATTACTTTGCCTACTATTTCAGATAAAAACTTTCCTTGTATGTTCATCCCTTTCCTGTTAAAAACTGATCCCATTTTCATACTTGAATCTAAACCACACCATTGTAGTGCCTCCCTTGTCTTTGATGCAGGTACAGATTCCTCTTCTTTAGTTTTAGGGAGATGTAGAACTTTTCTTAGACTTTTCTGGGTGATCTTGACTTTTGCCCCATGTACTTTGGACTTAATCTTGAGTCCAGTTTCATCAAGAGTGGCTGCATTAAAGAATTTAAGGACCTCTTTCTTCCATATCTTGATTGGTTCTGAAACAAGATACTCTAACCCAGTCTCTGCAACTAGGGTTACAACACCTTAGATTTCTGGTTCCGCATCATCAAAGGCATGACGCACGAGCTCATAACCTTCATTGATGTTCTCTTCTAGCTTGGGCACCATTAGGGTTTGAAGAAATTTTGAATTTAGAGAAGAGAGATGTCGACACACAAGTTTGGTCTCAAAACTATGGTGAGCGTGTCGACAAACAATGATGAAGACCTATTTATACCTTTCTAAAATCGAAGGTGAAAAGGCGCGACAAAATACTTGAAATGTGTCGACACTGTTGAAAAGTGTCGACACTTACTTCTAATGTCTCGACAACTATGTGTCGACACAAATATAGTCGATAGCATATATGTGTCGACACTTATACATCTCAGCTCGACGATTAGTCGAAACTCTACTCGACGAATTCTGTGTAAATCTTAAGTGTCGACAACACCCTGGATGTGTCGACACCTACTCTACATGTATCGACACTAATTCTCTGAAGTGTCGACACAGACTGTCTAGATGTGTCGACACCATTTCTCTGAAATGTCGACACCACTTCTATGTGTCGACACAGACAACTCTGTGGGTCGACACTATTTTACTTAGCCAAATTTTTTTAAACTATTCTAAGTTTAACATTCCTAATTCAATTTTAAAATTATTGAATTTGGTTTCATCTAGGGGCATAGTAAACATATCAACTATCTGACTATCTGTCTTAACATATTCTAGTGAAATGTCTCCTTTTTCTACATGTTCTCTAAGAAAATGGTATTTAATTTCTATGTGCTTAGTCCTACTATGGGAGACATGATTATTTGTAATAGAAATGACACTTATAGAATCACAAAATAAAGGTGTTCTACTTACTTGAATACCATAATCTTCTAGCTGGTGTTGAATCCATAAGGGTTGTGCACAGTAACTTCTTGCAGCCACATATTCTAACTCAGCTGTGGAGATGGACACACTAGTCTGCTTCTTACTGCTCCAAGACACCAGCCTTCCACCTAGAAATTGACAGGTTCCTGTAGTACTCTTCCTATCTTCCTTGCAGCCTGCAAAATCTGCATCTGAATAACCTGTCAGTACAATATCTCCATTCCTAGGGTACCAACGGCCTAGATAAGGTGTGCCCTTAAGATATCTCAAAATCCTTTTGACTGCTGTCAGATGAGATTCTTTAGGGCAAGCTTGGTACCTAGCACAGACACATGTAGCATACATGATATCTGGTCTACTAGCAGTCAAATACAGTAGGGAGCCAACTATCCCTCTATACAAAGTTTCATCTACAGGTTTCCCTGCATCATCTTTGCTTAGAGACATGCTTGACCCCATAGGAGTTTTCATGGTAGTGGATGATTCCATACCATACTTCTTTATCAACTCTAGGGTGAACTTAGACTGGCATATGGACAAGCCATCTTCAGTCTATCTAACTTGGAGACCCAAGAAGAACTTAAGTTCCCCCATACTGCTCATTTCAAATTGTCCTTGCATAAGTTTTGCAAACTTTCTGCAAAGACTACTTTCTGTAGACCCAAATATTATGTCATCTACATATATTTGGACTAAGATAATCTTGCCTTTAGATTCCCTAAGGAATAGAGTCTTGTCTATTTTCCCCCTTGAGAATTTATTCTCAATGAGAAAACTAGACAGGGTTTCATACCAAGCCCTTGGGGCTTGTTTTAACCCATACAAAGCCTTCCTAAGTCTATAAACATAATCATGTTTAAGAGAATCAACAAAACCTAATGGCTGCTCTACATAGACTTCTTCCTTTAGATTTCCATTCAAAAAAGCTGACTTTACATCCATTTGATATACTTTAAACCCTTGATATGTTGCATAGGCAAGGAACATCCTGATTGCTTCCAGTCTTGCTACTGGAGCAAAGGTTTGATCAATGTCAATACCTTCTTCCTGCCTATATCCCTTTGCAACAAGTCTAGATTTATACTTTATGATGATTCCATTCTCATCCAACTTGTTCCTAAAGATCCACTTAGTTCCAATAATGTTGTGGTCCTTGGGTTTAGGAACTAGCTCCCAGAACTTGCATCTTTTGAATTGATTCAGCTCCTCTTGCATGGCCTCAATCCAATGAGGTTCTAGGATTGCTTCTTCAAACCTCTTTGGTTCCACTTGGGATAGGAAGCTGGAGTAAAGAACAGTACTTAGATTCCTGCTCCTTGTTTGCACTCCTTGTCTGGGATCACCAATTATTTGATTGGCTGAATGATCCTTTAAGTGTCTATTTGCTGGAAGCAGCCTGTCTTCAGGTTGTACACCTTCAGTCTCTTCATTTAGCTGCACCTCTTGGTCTTCTTCAGCATCAGGAGTATCTTGTAGTCCCCCTGGACAATAACCACCATCTTCCACTTGCTGACTTGCATAAGAACCTTCTGTTAAGGTAAGCTTGTCCATCCTCTCAGTTACACCTGTGGAGCTACAAACACTTCTTGGCAATTCACAGTTAATGAGTCTTGCTTCATCAAAAACTACATGAACAGACACTTCTACAACTTGAGTAATCAAGTTGTAGACCCTATAAGCCTTACTATTATTGCTGTACCCAACAAAGATCCCCTCTTGGGATTTGGCAGCAAACTTGGTTAGATAAGACTTACCATTGTTAAGTATATAGCACTTGCAACCAAAGATCCTGAAATAGGATAAATTTGGTTTTCTGCCCTTCACAATCTCATAGGGGGTCTTCTTGTGGCTCTTGGTGATAGTAGCCCTATTGATCACATGACAAGCAGTATTTACTACCTCAGCCCAGAAATATTCTGGGAGAGAAGTGTCACTCAATAGGGTTCTACCAGCCTCTATCAAGGTTCTATTCTTCCTTTCAGCAATACCATTTTGCTGAGGTGTTCTTGGTGAAGAAAATTCCTGAAAAATCCCAAATTCTTCACACAGTTTTGTCATATTTTCAGACTGAAATTCAGTGCCATGGTCACTTCTGATTTTGACCACTGTACTGTCCAATTCATTCTGAATTTGTTTAACAAAACTATATAAGATACTTGGGGTTTCAGATTTTTGTCTAAGGAAGAACACCCAGGAATACCTTGAATAGTCATCCACAACCACAAATGTGTAGACCTTCCTACCTAGACTGTGAACTGGCATAGGACCAAAAAGATCCATATGCAAGAGGTATAGACACCTCACAAAATCCTTGTTCTCAAGGCTATGAAAGGTGGATTTGGTCTGCTTGCCTTTTTGACAAGCTGAGCATATCCCATCCTTTATACACTTAACCTGAGGACCATTCCTCACTAACTCTTTGCTAAAGAGTTGTCCAATTGTCTTATAGTTAAGATGAGCCAGCCTCTTGTGCCATTTAACACAATGTGAGACTTTCTCATCAGCTACAAGACAAATAGGAGAAACATTGTTCTCACATACAAAGTCAAAACAATAGACATTTCTCTTCCTATATCCTGTCAGAATGATCTTTTGATCACTTGACCTTTTGATATGACAACCATTCTTGACAAATGAGATGTCATATCCTAAATCACTCAGCTGACTTATGCTAATGAGGTTATGTTTCAAACCCTTTACATAAGCCACTTGAGTAATTGTAATTTGGTTACTAGAAATGTTACCAAAGCCTTTGATGATTCCTTTTTCTGAACCACCAAAGGTAACTTTAGGCCCATCCTTGATAGGTGTATAGTCCTTCAGCAACCCCATAGTTCCAGTCATGTGTCTGGAACATCCACTGTCCAAGTACCATATAGGGGCATGGCCACTTGGACTCACCTGCAAAACAGATTACTTAACCTTAGAACCCAAAAAACTCTTGGGTCCTTGGTGCAGGTTAGTCTGACTTTTAACAAAACTACATGTAGCTCTTCTAGCAGGCAGTTTGTTACTCTCCTTGACACTTGAATTGTGCCAACAATCTAAGGCAAAGTGGTCTATCTTGACACAACACCAGCACTCAAACTTGTTATACCTTTGTTTAGGTACAACCCTGGCTGGATTATCTACTGCAGGCTTCTTATTTAGTGCTGGGGCTTTGCCCTTAGATTTGGACCTAGCTGTCTAGGCAGGTTTTGTAAACCCTAATCTAGTCTTACCCTTTTGAGGTACAAACTCATCTATCAAAGGTAAAACAGATTTAGGTTTAGAAAAACTTGCTACAATCTCTCTCTCCTTCTGAAGTCTAGCCTCCAGATTTCTAATTTGATCATTCTTAAATTTAATAGTACCCATCTGAATAACAGTAATGTTCTTCAGCCTGGCTATTTCATTCAGTTTTTGATCTAACTACTTGTCTGAATCAGCAGCAGGCAATTTAAGACTAGCAATCTCCTTTGCCTGAGTTTTGGCTAAGGTTTTGCTTTTCTTCAAGGCCTGCAACAAGTCCCTATATTCATCAATTAACTGATGAATATCTCCTTCAGATTCATACCCACCCACAACACTTGATGCAGATGTATCTGATTCTGACTCAGTACTAAAAATTGAACTAGAAGAACAACTTTGTACCTTACTTGGTCCAGGCTAATCCTGGATTTTGTCTCCTTCAGATAAAGCCATCAGCCCTTTGCACTGATTGTCCTCATGCTCATAAATTGAGTTCATTAGCTGCATGAACTCATCTTCTTTCTCTTCAGCAAATAATCCAATGTAGGCTTCAGCTTCTGATTCTGTTTCTGACGATGACTGATCAGTCAGACTTTTGTCTTTCTTAGCAACAAAGAACTTTTCCTTTTTGCCCTTAAACAGAGTCTTCTTTTTGTCAGCTGACTCCTTCCTCTTTTCAGGACAGTCAGCCACTATATGTCCCTATCTATTGCATCAATAACACACAATTTTTGAAGATGTAGCTTTGCTTGGCTTGGACCTTCTTCTGTCATTCCTTAATGACTTTCTTTTCTGATAGTAGGCATCTTTTGGCTGAGAAGTGGTAGGCTTAGACCTCCACTGCTTCTTCTTCAGAAACTTTTGAAAATGCCTAGTAAAAGCAGCAAAGTCTTCATCACTTTCACTGCTATCTGAATTCTTGCTTTCTGAATTATCTGTCACAGCCTCAGTAACTATTTGAGATGGAGATGGAGACTTGCTTCTATACTTCCTTGTGGCTTCAGTCTTGAAGGCCATAGCTCTTTCCTTGTGCTCCACTCTACTAGTCTTCTCTTCCTCCTTTCTAGCCAATAACTGCATCTCATAAGATAACAGTTTTCCAAACAAAGTTGGAGGATTTATGTCAGCTAGTTTGGCCACTTCCCTAATGGCACAAATCTTGGTGTCCCAGTCCTTAGTCAGGGATCTTAAGAACTTGTCATTCAGCTCATAGTTGCTGAATTCTCTTCCATAAGACATCAATTCATTGACTATCCTATAGAACTTCTTGTAGCATTCTGTAATGCTATCAGACTTTCCTTGTCTGAAGCTTTCATATTCCTGATTTAATAAGGACTTCCTATCTTGTCTTACTTCCTTTGAGCCCTCCATATATACTATTAATGTGTCCCACATTTCTTTAGAAGTTTTACAATGAATTAAGTTCTGAAATGTTGCATCATCAATGACACTAACAATTATGTTCTGAGCTCTCTTGTCCATAGTGGCCAGAATGATTTCATCTTTAGTCATTTCAGAGAAATCCTTGTGAGTTTTCAGATTTGCATCCAGAATGGATATCTTCATTGGCACATATGGGCCTTCTTTAACTGTAATGTATATCCTTGGGTCAGATGCTTCTATAAAGAGTCTAACCCTCTCTTTCCAAATGTCAAATATCTCTTTTCTACATATTGGTAATTTCATGGACCCCAGCTCTTTGTGATTCTCACTAGAACCCATTTTCTTGATTCTTGTTTGTTCTGAATCTGCCTTCAGGATCTTACTCAGACTGTTAAGTCCTTTTTGAGTAACCTCCCTCTGATACCACTTGAAAGAAATAGTGTCTAACCATCTAGAGGGGAGGTGAATAGGTGAACTTTATCTTTTTAAATTTAAGGCAGAAACACTGAACAACTAAATATATATTCTCAATTTTCTATAGCAATTCAGCACAGCTAGCTCAGCAATCACAGAAATAAACAAACACAGAGTGCACACAGATTTTTATAGTGGTTCCCCAAGGTCTGGGTACATCCACTTTCCCCCTTCGCCTATCTAGTAGTGTACTAGATTCGGCCTAACTTCAGCACTTCTCCTCAGATCCTCAGATCTTACAGCTTAGAACCCCAAACAGGTTCCTACAACTCAGAGTGTCCCCACTCCTACAACTCAGGTAAAAAGCCCTACCACTCAGTCTTCAACAAGACCTACACTCAGAGAACAAAGTCTCCTACAACTGAGGCACAAGGCCCTACCTCAGTCT
This sequence comes from Platanthera guangdongensis, assembly GCA_039583875.1. NCBI lineage: Eukaryota > Viridiplantae > Streptophyta > Magnoliopsida > Asparagales > Orchidaceae > Platanthera > Platanthera guangdongensis. The sequence continues at coordinate 147,105,321 of CM077162.1, forward strand.
TCAACAAGACCTACACTCAGAGCACACAGTCTCCTATACTCAGCCTTTATAAAATAGGCTTACAGCTCAGATCTATACAAGATCCTATAGAAATTTTGATTATACAAAGTAATTAACCACAACTCTGACAGAGAGAGATGAGTTGACTGGCTTCTTGATGAGTTCTTGGAAGAACTTGGCAGAGATCAACCTCCCTTAGCTTTCTTCAAAGCTTCTTGAATTAGAACTCAGTTGGGTTGAATCTCCTGTGAAGATGATCTTCAATCAACTTCTGTCTTGAGATTCAGATCTCAATCTGAATCTTACTTTGCAGCCTGGTTCAGCAGCTGCTCTTCTTAAAATGAGCTCTCTCTCTCCAACTTCTTAGATCTTCTATTGAAGGTCTTCTTCTTTTGTGTTGTTAGATCTCTTGATTGTTGTTATCAATCTTTTTTGTTGAAGGAGAAAGGTCTTTATATAGTCTTCCTCCAAGGTAACCGGTTGATACGGTTTCTAACAACCTTTTGACGGCTCTGACAGTTGCAATTGACCGGTTGAAATGGCAGCTGTCAAGTCATCCAGTCACTTCTTGAAATCACTGTCACTGTCTGAAAGTGTCGAGACAGATAGTCATTATGTGTCGACACAAATAGACTAAGTGTCGACACAAGTACACTAAGTGTCGACACTAGCCTTGATGGTGTCGACACAACTCCTTGTGTTGTTGCAACAGCTTCTCGACACTGCTTCTTCAGAATGTGTCGACACTGATTCTGTGTGTCGACACAAGCCTTCTGTTGAATGTGTCGACACTGGTTGAGTGTGTAGACACAAATACTTCTTCTTTAATACTTAGTTGAATTCTGCTGTGTGTCGACACAACTCCTTTGTGTCGACACAAGCCTTCTAGTGTTGAAACTTGCTGAGTGTCGACACATCTCCTTTGTGTCGACACATGCCTTCATGTGTTGAAACTTGCTGAGTGTCGACACATCTCCTTTGTGTCGACACAAGTACTTTAACTTTGTTGAAGCTTGCTGAGTGTCGACACAGCCTCCTGGTGTCGACACATTTGATGTCGATAAAGTTTCTCTGGGTGTCGACACTGCCTCTAAGTGTCGACACAGATTATGTTGACAATTCTTCACAGTGTGTCGACACTGCCTGTATGTGTCGACACTTTTCTTCTGGTGGCGACTCTGCCTTTCCTGGTGTCGACACAACTACTCCAAGTGTCGACACAGCTTCTCTAGGTGTCGACACAAGCCTTCATAAGTGTTGACACTTCACCTCTAGGTGTCGACACATGGACTTAGAACTTTTCTGCATTTCCTGCAATTATTTAACCTGCACATATAAACTCAAAGCACATCAATTACACCTTGATGTATATCATTGAGTAGGGTGAGGCTTCATCAAATCTGGTACATATATTCTAATGTACCCAACACTCCTCTTCCGATACAAAAAGGTTAAACAAAAGAAAAAAAAGACATAACCATATATCTGAAAAGAAAAAACTGCTCCCTCAAAGTTGATCTCCAGAGACAGTGAGAGGTTGGCATTTTAGATTTTTGTTCGTCGTGTGCTCGATCGTCTTCAGATTCTCTCTCTTGTACACGCTCTATAGAGATCTCATTCTTGCTTGAGAGGGTAAAAGTCCTCCTTTCTTCTTGGATGGTGGCTCCTTGCTCCAGAAGCGGCGTGGAAACCCTATTGCATGTTTGTGTGCCCATGGAGAAAGAAAAATGTTTTTATACAACGTTTAAGTAAGCCACCGCTAGCGGTAGGGATACCACGCGGCAGTAGACACTATATACATGTTTTCTCCTAGTTGTCTAGCTCCATGTAAGGAAGGTAGTTGCACTTTCCTTCCGATCATCTGTTAGCATGGAGTGGTATTGCTAGCGCGGCGCGGTAGGCGTGATTGATTTGGCGCATGCACAGATGGACATCTACAGGTAAGGAAGTGTTTTAATTTCCCTTGTACACCAGTGATACCGCGGAGCAGTAGTTGCTACCGCAGGCGGTAGAGCGGAAGCGGCATTTTCCTTCTATGACTATCACTAGGTTCCAGAGCAGAGCACTCAGATTGTTGACATGTACTTCCGGGTAGCGCGTCACGTTAGCGGTGACGCGCGACGGTAGTTGATATGACTGGTCTCGTCGATTCTTCCTTTCAGTCGACATAAGTTGTCTCATCAATTTTTTCTTCAGTCGACATAAATTGTCTCATCGATTTTTCCTTCCGGCCGACATATGCAGACAAAATTGAAATTGGTCATTCTATTTTATCAATGGTAATTACTAGAGATCCGCTGATCAAATTGATGAAAAAACACCATGAGTAGTCATGGGGCATTGAGAAGAGGTTTTTGTTGGCAGAAATTGTGGCAGATGACCAAAGTCAACAACATTATTATTAAATATAATAAGAAAGGTGGCAGGAGTAATGTGACAGATGCTTGTATTTTGAGCTTTGACCGAAGTCAAGAATTTATATATATATATATATATATATATATATATATATATATATATATATATATATATATATATATATATATATATATATATATATATATATATATTAATAATAATAATGTTGTGTGTTGAAAAGAAACGGAGTGAAGATATATTAAATGGTGGTACAGGAATGGCGGAGGGATAGCCGCGTGGCTGTTATGTATTGCCTCTTCTTCTCTATATATACTCCCGCTCTCAGCCAAAAAAAAGGCAGAAGCTTTGCAAGGTGTGTAGTGCGCGTGAAAGGAGCAGGGGATTAAATGGTTTTGCGGTTTGTCTTCTGCGAACAGAAGAGTAGCAACAAGACCTTCGTGCTCCATATTTCCTACGAAAAGTAAAGGGGGCGCACTACGGGCATCATAAGTGAGTAGGCGGACAGAACTTGTGAACAACTCCTGTGAATACTTCTTGCGGACAGGATTTGAGGACTGCCATCTTGAAATCAGCAGCACATTGCGGATAGAAGCTTCAGCGGCGACCTCTGCAGTTAGAAATATCTAGGAGAGTTGTAAAACCCAAGTGTGGGTAGTGTGTTGTGTGGAGTTATAATACTAGAGTCAAGTTGTCTTAGTTGTCATTGTAATCTAGATCTTATTATTAATAGTGAAGTTGTTTGCCCCATCCTTGTTTTGTGTCCACTTAATCGCTTCCAGCAGTGGTATTAGAGCCAGGTTGCGAATCTTGAAAGTCACTCAGAAGAAGTGAAGAGATCACCACAATGGAGATGGTAAATGCTATGTCGGGTCAAGTTCCCAAGTTGACGAAGACGAACTATGGGAACTGGAGCATTCAGATGAGAGTGCTACTAGCATCAAAGGAGCTTTGGAAGATAGTTGATGATGGGTATGAAGAGCAGACTACTGAGCAAGAGGTGGCGTTGACTAACGCACAGAGGACGACACTGAGAGAGGCAAGGAAGAGAGACAAGACGACTTTGTTCTTGTTATATCAAGGGGTTGATGAAGCAACCTTTGAGAAATTCTCGGATGCTAGAGCTTCTAAAGAATCATGGGAGACCTTGCACCGCTCCTTGCAAGGAGTTGACAAGGCAAAAAAGGTGAAGCTACAATCTCTCCGAGCAGAGTATGACGTTATCAAGATGCAGAACTCTGAGAAAGTTGGTGACTCGTCTGCGGACGCTTGCAAATGAAATGAAGTGCAACGGATAAATGATCGATGATGTTAGTTTTATGGAAAAACTTTTGCGATCTATGTCGAAGAAGTTCAACTATGTCGTGGTGGTGATAGAAGAGTCAAATGATCTCACTCAAATGTCTATCGATGAACTTATAGGCACTCTACAAGACCATGAATATCGCATGCTACAAGATGAAGAGTCAAGTGGCTTAGAGAAAACACTTCAGATTCGGCTGAACTTTGGAAAGAGTTCAGGAAGAGGAGGTGGCCAGCAAGGTCTAGGCTACCAAGGCAGAGGCAGTGGAAGAAGAGGAGGAAGACATCAAAACTTCCAGAGAGAGGCGGAGCAACCGCAAGGTAGAGAGCAAGAAGGAAGAGGAAGAGGTCGTGGAAGAGGGAGAGGCAGTGGTCGTGGTGGAATGGCCCAAGTCCAATGTTACAATTGTAATAGGTTTGGGCACATGAGTTATGACTGCAGACTTCCGAGGAGGAATGAGGAAAACAACCACTATGCTGAAGCAAGAAACACTGGTGGTGATCCAATGATGTTCTTAACTTACAGAGGAGCTGAATGTGGTAGAAATGAAGTCTGGTACTTGGACACATGATCGAGCAACCATATGTGTGGTGAGAAGGAGTTATTCACTAACCTTGAACCAAGTGTTGGCGAGGTTAGCTTTGGAGATGCTTCGAAAATCTTGGTAGAAGGCAAAGGGATGATAGTGGTCACCCTAAATGGTGAGAAGGTCCATCTTAATGACGTGTTCTATGTTCCTGGATTGAAGAGTAACATCTTAAGCCTTGGACAGTTGGTGGAGAAAGGTTACTGCAATCAGTTGAAGAATGGTTTGTTGGCTATGAAGAACCAGCAAGGAAAAGAGGTGGTGAAAGTAAAGATGACGTCGAATCGTCTCTTTACATTGAAGATGGATGCCGAGGAGACGAAATGCCTAGCAAGAACTGAAGAGGATGAAGAAGCTTTGTTGTGGCACCATAGGATAGGTCACTTAGGCTTCAGTGGTCTGAATCTTTTGTCATATGCAAAGATGGTGGAAGGTTTGCCTAAACTCTTACCACCACAGAAGATTTGTGAAGCTTGTATGAAGGGAAAGCAGAAGCGGTAGAGTTTTGAAGGAGGAAAGTCTCGTAGAGCAAGGAGACAACTTGAATTGGTTCTGTAACGCCCCGAAACTCAAAAGAGCGACAGGAGGTGTTTTGTACCAAATTTGGAATTTGGCCGGGGGTACACGGCCTGGGTCACGGGCGTGTCCCAGGGCATGTCGGGGTCATTCGACTTTCTGGCAGCAAAGTCTCCATTCGACGATTTAGCCAAAGTCTGCGTTTGACGATTTTCCAGCAATATGCATTCGACGATTTAGCCAAAGTATGCGTTCGCCGATTTGTCAGGGATCTGCGTTCGACGATCTGGCTGCGTTCGACGATTTTGCCAGGGAACTCTGTTCGACGATTTGGCTGGTTCGACGAGTTTCCAGTGATTCTCCGTTCGATGATTCGGCAGCGGTTGGCGATTTTGGTTCGATGATCGTCGAGCGGAGTTCATGACTGGTTGTCACGGGGTGTCCTTGACGGGATGCGGTGTTCGGCCCATTTCCAGGCTGGACTCGGATCACAGCCGTGCTTTTCTTTCTTGGGATCCGACGGCTGGTTGTCTTTCCGAATGGATTATACCCGAGGGTAGTGTTTAGAACCATTATTTCTGCTGTTGTTTCTCTGTCTAAAGTTTAGAGAGAGGGGAGAGCTCGAGGAAGAAAAAGGATAGATCCAGCCATTTGAGGAGTTTCGGAGCTCCAAATCGTGAGTCGACTTCGGATCTATGAAGGTAAGGAGATTGCGCAGCTTTTCATCCGCGTAGATCTCCATGGCACCGAGGAAGAATGCTAGGGTAACGATTCTCTTCTTGAGCTTGTGAATCACTTCTTCTTTTGCATAGGAAGCCCGCTCTCGCGAATTTGCGGTGAGTTGGAGGCATTTCTTCGGGTAGATATGTGAAGTCCCCGTTGTGTAGAGTTCGTAATCGAGAACGGACATAAGCATGATGTGTGAAGCCTATCCGGACATGTTGGTCTGGATCGGTGATGTTGCATTGCATAAATGGCCAGAGAAGACTCCGTGCGAATGTTTGTTTTCGGGTTTTTCTACGTGGTAGATTGCAACAGGGAGCCTTGGGGATTAACCCAAAGGTGCACCCGAAAAACTGGGCAGATGCGCGATTCTACCAAACATGTCGTCCTGGGAGCCAACTTGAAATAACTGGGTTATGTGTTGTGTGTAAACGATTTGAGACTCGGGAAAGTTTGACCTGCGCATATGTTTTAAATTAACGTTTCGGTGTGAGCAACGGGTCAGGCGGAACCGTACCCGCTCTATGTCATTCGGTTAAAGAGACCTAAAGTTACTTGGGACTTACCGTTGGCATAGATTGAGGGTCTTAGGCAGTGGCCAGAAAGACCAAATGCTCACGAGTTATGGCCGTCCAAAGGGATGGTGGTGAGTCGGCGGACTTTAACCGTGGTCACCGAGAATGTGCCCTGAGTGCACGGGGTGTGTGGTCATGCGAGCCTACGCCTGTGATGTGGTAATATTACTATACTGCTTGGTTATACTAATAAAGTGCAGGGAAGGAGCATCGCCGCCCCGAGTTGGGGGCGGGATCGTTATAATTTGTCAGCATTGCTGACCGTTGCTTTTGGTTGCCACCTTGCGGTGGATTATGCGTGCAGGTGCTGCTGGACCGAGCGGTCAATAGCGGGCTAAAGCCCAAGTTGCTGTGCCGGCCCTCGAAAGCCTACTTTTGGATGTTTTCTTTTAATCATGTGTGGCCGGCCTGCATGCAGAGGTTTGGAAAACATGTAATTTTGAGGAAACTATTGTAAGGCCATAAGGCCATTATTTGTGTATTTGTACTTCATTCCTTTGGGTTTGTTTAGTGGACATTCATGCTAGTTTGCTGGGTTCTTTTAATTACAACTTTATAAACTGCTTCCGCTAGAATACTCTGTGTAGGACGTTGTGATTGGTTGGATGGTTTCCATTGAGTAACCACCCGGTCTGTCTGTGGTATATGGTGTCGGGCCCCGGCCAGACCTACTGCTATATGCTATGTGACGGATAGGGGTGTTACAATTTGGTATCAGACTACTGGTTTCGATCAGGCTTAAAATTAATTTGTGGGCGAATTCTTTTAAGGGGTGGTGAGCACATGTGTGTGCGTCATCCTTATAACAGCAAAAGAACCCATAAATGTCCACTTAGGAATGAAAAATACACGTGTTTGAGGAACCTACGTGTTCCTATAATTGTGTTTTGCAATTTTGTTTGGTCGCTTAACGGTGTTTTGCACAACTATAGGTGACCAGAAGCGGTGCTGGGCCGCCAGAATGTCCGGTTTCTGAGGAGTATAGTGCACCCGGTGAGGTGTTTGAGACCCTTGCTTCGTCTGAAACTGTAAGAAGGATCGTTGAAGCGGTGTTTGCTGTGACGAGTGCACAACATGGAAGAAATGTACAACCCTGTGCCCCTGTTGTGGCTTCAACGCCGGGTGGCGTGATGGAGCAGATGACTTTTGGTAGACCATCGGGGCAGCAGCTAAATATGCGTTTAGTGCAGGGAGCGCACTCAGTTGACGAATATTTGCAAGCATTTCTTATAATAAGCTGCTACGCATGCATTGAGTTAGAGAACGAGCAGGCTATAGTCGATAGATTTTATAATGGTCTGCGTGGTGAGCTGCGAATTCTACTGCTAGGACCAAAATTATTGGGATTCCGAGCCTTGGTGGAGTCGGCTAGATCTTTGGAAGCAGACTTGAGGAAGACTCACCCAATGCCAGCGACCATGGTATCGAACTATGCAAGCCCCATAAGAGCTGCATCCGGCAGAATGCTAGAGAAGGGGGCTAAAACATCGACTAGCAAAGCTACTTACACTTGTCATACTTGTGGAAAGAAAGGGCACTTTGCCCGAGAGTGTTGGAATGGTGCTCAGAAGACTAAGAAAGCTATGTTAGGAGCAGTTGAGGACTTTAGTGCAAAATAAACGGCATTCAAAATGCCGAACACCTCAAAGTCTGGATATCGTATGTGGTATAAGAAGGCTAGGACTTTGGGTCTAGCCCCTCCTCTCGGTGCTTCGGGTGAATCTACAGGCCAAACCCCGGGCGCATGTTACAACTGTGGGGAGTCGGGGCATTATGCCCGTGGGTACCTAAAGTCCGAGAGAAAGCTCGCCGCCGTGAGGACAGGTATGGTTTAAAGTTATAGCAGTTTAACCTTAAATACTTGTCGCCCTTGTGCATGTTAGCTTAGAACTACCTGTGCTAAGCTTTGTTCTGATTTTCGTTTATCCGGTGAGAGCACTGTTCGTGTAAACGAAGCTTCGCATTCCATTATTTAGGAATTATATTACGCGTCGGAGTACCTCCTTCGATGGTAAGAGACAAATTGGATGCGTTATGGTCCAATGGTGCTCAATGCGCACGGGTAGAATCTGTTGCGCTTAGGTGTGGTCAGGGAGTCAAGACTTTGACTTACAAGTGTCGTTACTACCGCTAGGGGACCTCGACATGATCTTTGGTATGGACGAGCTCTCGGAGCAGCAAGCATACATTGATCTAAATCGCAAGGAAGTCAACTTGGGAACAGGTCGTGAGACGACTTTTACGGGATTGAAAGGGGTCGAGTAAGACGTTGATGTCTGCTCTTCAGGTGGTGAAGGCGGTTCGTGCTGGTGCAGAGCTGTTATTTACACTATTGGAGGTTGCAAAGCCGAAGCCTACGTTGGATAGTATTTCAGTGGTAGCTAAGTACCCTGATGTGTTCCCTGCCGATTTTCCTAGATCCCCGCCTCAACGGGAGATAGATTTCATGATTGAGCTAGTGCTAGGTGCAAAGTCCGTGTCACGATCTCCGTATCGGCTAGTGCCTAAGGAAATGGCAGAGCTGAAGATGCAACTTCAAGAGTTGTTGGAGCAAGGGTTTGTGCGTCCAAGTTCGTCGCCTTGTAGCGCACCGGTCCTCTTTGTAAAGAAGAAGGACGGGAGCTTGAGACTTTGTATTGAATATCGGGAGTTAAATAAGCTAACGGAAAAGAACAAGTACCCAATCCCAAGGATCGATGATCTTTTTGATCAATTGGTCAGGTCGACGGTGTACTCTAAGTTGGATCTCAAGTCTGGTTACTATCAGCTGAGGATAAGGGAGAGTGATGCCCCTAAGACAGCGTGCAGTACAAGATACGGGCATTATGAGTTTACGGTCATGCCGTTTGGGCTGACGAATGCGCCGTCAGTGTTCATGGATTTGATGAACCGGATGTTTAGGGAGTACTTGGACCATTTTGTAATCATCTTCATCGATGATATTTTGGTGTACTCGTAGAGTGAGGAAGATCACTTCAGGCATCTTCATTTTGTTTTGGAGACGCTAAGGAGGGATAAATTGTACGCCAAGTTCTTGAAGTGCGAGTTTTGATTGTCCTCAGTGGCCTTCCTCAGTCATATAGTGAGTGGGGAAGGTGTTATAGTGGATCCGGCGAAGATTGTTGCAATACGAGAGTGGCCTGAGCTTTCTACGGTAGCGGAAGTCCGGAGCTTTCTGGGGCTTGCCGGCTATTATAGGCGCTTCGTAGAGAACTTCTCGCGGATAGCGTTACCTCTCACTACTTTGGCGAGGAAGGAGCAGAAGTTCGTTTGGACGCCGGAGTGCGTGCGCGCTTTTGAGGAGTTAAAATGTCGGTTGACCACAGCGCCTGTGTTGAGTTCGTCGAGTGGGACCGAAGGTTATGAGATTTATAGCGATGCTTCGCGCAGTGGTTTGGGTTGCGTGCTACTGCAACATGGAAGCGTTATAGCTTATGGCTCGAGACAACTGAAAGTGCACGAGAGGAACTATCCGGTCCATGACTTGGAGTTAGTGGCCGTGATTTTTGCCTTGAAGTTATGGAGACATTATTTGTACGGTGTGAAGATTGATATCTACACCGATCACAAGGGCCTGAAGTATTTGATTGATCAGAAAGATTTGAACATGCGGCAACGTAGATGGATGGAGTTCCTGGGGGACTATACATTCAAGATCCACTACGTGCCTGGTAAAGATAATGCGGTTGCGGTCACGTTGAGTCGCCGGGCCCCATCTCAAGCCAATTGGCTGTCGGTCCATGACGAGCGGTTGGTTCGGGAGTTAGAGGCGTTGGAGATTTCTTGCGTGGATAAGCAGTCAAGTGCTAAAGCACTATTGAATTGGACTGAAGTTCAATATGACCTGGCTGATCGGATTCGGCAAGCTTTGGACTTGGATGGCCACATGAAGAAACTCATGGTAGAGGCTCTGAATGGGTCAAATTCCCAATATGAAGTTGTGGATGGATTGCTTTAGAAAGACGGTAGTCTGTGCGTCCCAAGCGTGGGTTATTTGCAGGTGGATTTGTTGTACGAGGCACACCATACCAAGTACTCGATTCACCCGGGGAGCACGAAGATGTACCACGATGTTAAAAAATTATTCTGGTGGCCAAGACTGAAGAAGGATGTGACGCTCAATGTGGCAAAGTGCCAAACTTGAGCCTTGGTAAAGGTGGAATGCCAAAAGTCGGGAGGATTTTTGAATTCCTTGCCTATTTCAGAGTGGAAATTTGACGACATTACTATGTACTTTGTGCACGGGTTGCCAAGGTTGCAAAAGGGGAAACGACGCCATCCGGGTGGTTATAGATCGGCTAACGAAGGTATCGCATTTCATTCCGCATAGGAAGGATAATCCGGTTGAGAATTTGGCGAAGTTTTATGTGGATAACATAGCACGGCTTCACGGTATTCCCCGCAGCATCGTGAGTGAGCGAGATGGGCGGTTCATGTCCAATGATTGGAGGTTGGTGCAGCAGATGTTGGGAACGAAGCTGAGTTTTAGCACAACATTTCATCCGCAGACCGATGGGCAGACCGAGAGGGTCAATAGGACAATGGAAGACATGCTTCGCATCTGTGTCCTGGACTTCGGGAAGCAATGGGAGGATCACCTTTATGGTAGGAGATGTCGCACGCCGTTGTCTTGGTTAGAAACGGGTGAGCCAAAGTTGTACAAGCGTCAAGAGGTGGAAGATGCTACTTCATTGGTGCGAATCATTCGGGAAAGGTTGCTAATCACTCAGGACCGTCAGGTGAAGTACTATAGTGCCAAGCACAGGAACATGGAGTTCGCTGTGGGCGATTCGGTGTACTTAAAGATCAAGCCGTTCAAGGGTGTCTCGCGGGTGCGGCGCTTGAAAAAGCTAAGCCTAAGGTACCTTGGGCCGCTTGAGGTTCTGGAGCGGATTGGCGAAGCGGCTTATCGGTTGAAGCTATCGGTGGAGCTTAGTGGTTTACACGATGAATTCCACATATCGGTGCTTCAGAAGTCGGTGCTAGAGCTTTCGCAAGTGATCGCGGTTGATCAAGTGCCGGTGGATAGTGGGTTGACGACAAAGGTCAAGCCCGTACGGATTGAGGACTCGGAGGTCAAGCGGCTACGCAATAAAGAGATCAGGATGGTCAAGGTCCGTTGGGACAATTGCGACCGAGAAGAGCTCTCTTGGGAACGAGAGCAGACTATGCTTGACGAGTATCCGGAGTTGTTCCGCTCATGTACAATTTAATTTTGTACTTATCTTTCCTTTATGAAATTTAGTGGACAAAATTCTTTTAAGAGGGAGAGAGCTGTAACGTCCCAAAACTCAAAAGAGCGACGGGAGGCATTTTGTACCAAATTTGGAATTTGGCCGGGGGTACACGGCCTGGGTCACGGGCGTGTCACAGGGCGTGTCGGGGTCGTTCGACTTTCTGGCAGCAAAGTCTCCGTTCGACGATTTAGCCAAAGTCTGCGTTCGACGATTTTCCAGCAATCTGCGTTCGACGATTTAGCCAAAGTCTGCGTTCGACGATTTGTCAGGGATCTGCGTTCGACGATCTGGTTGTGTTCGACGATTTTGTCAGGGAACTCTGTTTGACGATTTGGCTGGTTCGACGAGTTGCCAGTGATTCTCCGTTCGATGATTCAGCAGCGATCGATGATTTTGGTTCGATGATCGTCGAGCGGAGTTCATGACTGGTTGTCACGGGGTGTCCTTGACCGATGCGGTGTTTGGCCCATTTCCAAGCTGGACTCGGATTATAGCCATGCTTTTCTTTCTTGGGATCCGACGACTGGTTGTCTTTCTGAATGGATTATACCTGAGGGTAGGGTTTAGAACCATTATTTCTGCCGACGGTTCTCTGCCTACGTTTTAGAGAGAGGGGAGAGATCGAGGAAGAAGAAGGACAGATCCGGCCATTTGAGGAGTTTTGGAGCTCCAAATCGCGAGCCGACTTCGGATCTGCGAAATCAAGGAGATTGCGGAGCTTTTCATCCACGTAGATCTCCATGGCGCCGAGGAAGAACGTTGTTGGGTACATTGGAAAATGTGTACAAGATTTGAAGAAGCCTCACCTTACTCAATGATATGCATCAAGGTGTATTTGATGTTGTTTTGAGTTTATATGTGCAGGTTAAGTAAGTGCAGGAATGCAGGAAAAAGTTTCTAAGTCCATGAGTCGACACCAGAAGAAGTTGTGTCGACACTTATGAAGGCTTGTGTCGACACTGGAGAAAAGCTGTCTCGACATTTGGAGTTAATTGTGTCGACACTTGGAAAGGCTGTGTCGAGACCAGAAGAAACTGTGTCGACATACATAGGCAGTGTCGACACACAGAGAAGCTTAGTCGACATCAACTGTGTCGACACACAGAAGACTTTGTCGACATCAACTGTGTCGACATAACAGAGGTAGTGTCGACACATAGAAGACTTTGTCGACATCAACTGTGTTGACACACAGAGGCAGTGTTGACACACAGAAGACTTTGTCGACATCAACTGTGTCGACACACAGCCGAGTTTTGACAAAGTTAAAGCGAAGAAGTGATTGTGTCGACACACAGAATTTGTGTTGACACATTCTACAGAAGCTGTGTCGAGATGTAGTGTCAACACCAAAGGAGCTGTGTCAACACCACCAAGGCTTGTGTCGACACATAGTCTACTTGTGTCGACACATGATGAAGTTCAGTCTCGACACTTTGCTGGCAGAGACAGAGTTTCAAGAATTGACTGGATGACTTGACAACTACCATAATCAACCGGTCTACTGAAGCTGTCACTGCTGTCAGAAGTTTATCAGAAACCGGATCAGTCGGTTACCATGGAGAAAGTCTATATAAAGGCATTCTCCTTCAACAAGATAACACTGATACAGAAATAGAATAAAAAAAGTTGGAGAGAAAGCTCCATCTATTGAAGTGAAGAAAGGGACTTACATCAACAAGTTCCTCAAGTGCAGATTCTGAACCAGTCTGCCAAGAAGGATTTAGATTGAGATCTGAATTTCAAGAAAGAAGCTGATTGAAGATCAACTTCAAAGGAGTTCAACCCTACTGAGTTCAGATTCAAGAAGCTTTGAAGAAAGCTAAGAATGGTTGTTCTCTGCCATCAGATTCTTCCAAGAACTGATCAAGAAGCCATCCATCCTTTCTCTCTCTACCAGGGTGGTGGTAAAATACATTGTTAAATCTATTTTCTGTAGGATCGTTTTAAGATCTGAGCTGTAAGCCTGATTTATAAAGGCTGAGTTGTAGGAGATTTGATCTCTGAGTGGTAGGCCTTATTGAAGGCTGAGGTAGGGCTGTGAGCCTGAGCTGTAGGAGATTGTTATCTCTGCGTTGTAGGCCTTGTTGAAGGCTGAGGTAGGGCAGATTGCCTGAGCTATAGGAGTGTGGACTCACTCTGAGTTGTAGGAGCCTTGTTTGGGTTCTGAGCTACTGTAAGATCTGCGGATCTGAGGTGAAGGAAAGAAGTTAGGCCGAATCTAACACACTTCTAGATAGGCGAAGGGGGAAAGTGGATGTACCCAGACCTTGAGGAACCACTATAGAAACTGTGTGCAATCTGTGATTGTGTGATTGTGTGAATTCTGTGCTGTGTTAGCTGTTAAAATAGCTGTTTCTGATTAATTAACTGAATAGATATTCTGCCTTAGAAGAAAAAAGAATTACACATATTCACCCCCCCCCCCTCTAGGTGGTTAAGAATTAATTCTTTCAAGTGGTATCAGAGCCAGATTCCTCAAAGATAGACTTAACAGTCTGAGTGTGATCTGTGAGGCAGAATAAGTTCAAGAAAATGGGTTCAGGAGAAAACCATAAAGAACTTGGTGCAATGAAATTGCCTATTTGCAGGAAGGAGATATTTGGAATATGGAAGGAAAGGGTCAGATTATTTATGTAAGCATCTGATCCTAGAATCAATATAACAGTTAAGGAAGGACCATATGTTCCAATGAAGATTTCTGTTCTTGATGCCAATCAAAGAATTCCAAAGGATTTTTCAGAGATGACTAAGAATGATATCATCTTGGCTACATTAGATAAAAGAGCCCAGAATATTATAGCAAGTGACATTGATGATTCAACATTCCAGAATTTAATTCACTACAAAACCTCCAAGGAGATGTCAGACACATTGATTGTCTACATGGAGGGTTCTGAAGAGGTTAGACAAGATAGAAAGTCTACGCTTAATCAAGAATATGAGAGTTTCAGACAAGCCAAGTCTGAAAGTATAATTGAATGTTATAAGAGGTTCTATAGGATTGTCAATGAACTAATGTCTTATGGAAGAATATTCAGTACTTATGAGCTGAATGACAAATTCCTTAGGTCTTTGACTAAGGATTGGGATACTAAGATCTGTGCCATAAGGGAAGTGGCCAGACTGGCTGAGATTTCTCCTCCAACACTGTTTGGCAAATTGCTGTCTTATGAGATGCAGTTGTTGGCCAGAAAGGAGGAAGAGAAAAATACAAAGGGTGACTATAAAGAAAAGTTAGTGGCTTTCAAGGTAGAAGCCAGAAGGAAGAATAAGAGAATGTCTCCATCTTTTCCTAAGAGAGATGCATAAATGATCTCAGAAAATTCAGATAATCCCAGTTCAGACAGCAGTAATTCTGATGAAGACTTTGCAGCATTCACAAGGCAGTTCCAGAGATTCTTAAAGAAGAAGCAGTGGAAATCTAAGCCTTCCACATTTCAGACCAAGGATGACTATATCAGAAGAGGAAATCATCAAGGAAGGATAGGAATGGGACAAAGCCTAGCAAGTCAACTACATCCAAGATCATATGTTATTGCTGCAACAAAGCTAGACATGTTGTGGCTGACTGTCCAGACAAAAGTAAGGAGTCTGCTAATAGAAAAAAGTCTCAGCACAAGAGCAAGAAGGAGAAATCCTTGGTTGCTGAGAAAGAGAAAAGTTTGACAGATCAATCAACTTCAGAGTCTGAATCTGAGGCTGAGGCATATATTGGTTTGTTTGCAGAAGAAGATGATGAGTTCATGCAATTACTGGACTCTATCTATGAGCAGGAAGACCATCAGTGCAAAGGACTGATGGCAGTGTCTGAAGAAGACCAGTGTCAGGATCATCCTGTCCCCAGTAAGGTAAAAAGTGTATCTGTAGATTCTGATTACTTCACTGGGTCAGAATTAGATGCATGTACAACCTTAGGCTCGCGAGAGGTGACCCAGCAAGCAAGGAAGGAGGACTGGCGAGATGGGAGGAGGCCCACCTGCAAGAGGCGAGAGGTATGGACAGCCCACAGAGGTAGGCGAGACCTCTTATTAGGCGAGACCTCCTAGGGGGCGGGATGGCCCACCGGGCGAGAGGCCGGAGAGACGGACAGGGTGGTCATCTCGCCTGACAGTTCTTTCCCTACTCGCCACATGTGAAAAGAGATGTCTTTACCTTTTTACCCCCCAAGGGGGATTTTACCTTTATGCCCCAGGTAATTTTACATGTCTACCCCTAGAGGTCTGCGTATAGCTCTCCAGAGTAGCGGAGTTTGGCTGTTCGCAGACCCGGTCCAGGGTGCTTTGGTCATTTCAGGTTAATTCAGAAGTGTTATTTGTAGAACAGATTCAGAGGCCTATAAATAGACCGGTAAAGGTGCCTGAGAGAGGGGCTGAACCTTTCCACTATCTTCCTCACAGGCACCTAGCTCAGTACTGGCTAGGGAGGGGAAGACCTTCAGATCTTCCGGGTAAGAGGTGGGACCTCCGAGTTGAGCCCCCTCGGTCTGTTTCCAGGCTTTCGACTCTCGTCAGGAGGGTAGCGCAGGGAGAGTACGTGTGGGCTGCATCCTGTTTCGAACTTTAGGAGGGACCGAAAAGCTGGTTCCAACATTTTTGGTGCGGTGAGCATGGACCGCAACCCTCAGGGAAGAACCTTGAGCAACCACATGGCGGGAGGTCAGGGAGAAGGAGAAGGAGAGGGGTCGGACAACCCGAGAGGATTTGTCAGAAGAGAAGAGTTCATGGCTGAAATCAAGGGGATCATGGATTTGCTACAAGGGATCTCGCGACAAGGAGATTGTTCAACACCACTGCCTCAAGTGCCGGCTCTCGCAACACAGGAAGAACTCATCTCGGCGCGAGTAGGAGAAGATGCCCCGGCAAGAAGGCCGGGAAAGGAGGTTATGGTGGAAGGGAGCGGGAGAGACATGGCGGGAAGGGAGCTATTCCCAAGTCCGGCGAGTACCATCTCGCCAGGAGAGGTCATCGCGCGAGTAGGGGCGGCGAGATCGGCGGCGAGAGGATCCCCTTTCTGCGAGCTAATCCTATCAGCTCCCGTCCCAGAGGGCTTCCGAGAACCCGAGATGAACTACTATGTGGGGAAGGATGATCCCCTCCATCACTTGCAGTGGTTCGAGGACGCAGTTTCGATCAGGCCCATGACGGACGCATTTAAGTGCCGCCTTTTTGCGATCACTCTAAAGGACAAAGCTAGGGACTGGTTCCATCATCTCCCGACAGGCTCGATATACTGCTTCGAGGACCTAAGTAGGAGCTTCCAGCTGCGGTTCTCCACATCTAAGAAGATGAAGAGGAACCCGGAGTCGATCTTTTTGATTAAGCAGAAGGCGGATGAGTCGCTGGCTCAGTACGTGGATAGGTTCCAAGAAGAGATTTTGGATATACAGGAGGTGCCAGGGTTTGCCCTCCAGATGGCCTTTACTGTGGGATTACGGGAAGGCTTCTTCAAAATGAGCCTCACCCGGAAGGCGCCACTGTCTTTTGAAGGCTTGATGGAGAGGGCGGCGAAAGAAATAGCGATGGAGGCGGCGAACCCTACTTTTGTGAAGAAATTGGCAAGGCTTACTGAGATGGAGTCGAGGGAGTCAGGTGGGAGGCAGCAGGAGGCAAGGAGAAGAGAGGAGCCGAGGGCGCCGGCGTATCAAGAGCTGGGATGGAGGCAACATGGAGGCCCTGCCCCAGGGCATGGTAGAGGATTTCCCCAAGGGGGGAGGAATCAACAAGAAGGACCAGGAAGGTTTCACCAGCAAGGGTGGGGATATGGTAATAGACCGCCCATGCCCCCTCTGCAGCAGGCTATGGCCATCGGCCGAGGCAGAGGAAGAGGCCGGGAGAGAGGAAGAGGAGCAGGAGCAGGGAGAAGGAGGAACCCTCAGGAAGGAAGGCAAGGGGGGAGGTGGCGTTGCCATATTGTGACTTCCACGAGGAGGAAGGTCACGCAACGACTACCTGCCCAGATTTCTTGGAAATAAGGGGAACTCGAGGGGCAGGAGAACAGCAAAGACCGGTATGGATAGAAGAAGTGACAGCTACAGGGGAAGAGGAACGATGTGTGGATCGAACAGATGAAGGAGATCGCGGAGGAATTGGAGTGATCCATGGGGGGGGGGATAGAGGCGGCCCGAAAGGCGAGCCTTCACACTATGTACCGCCGAAGCGTCGCCTCGACGTCACAATCCCCTCCCCCAGACGAAAAGATTACCTTTTCGAGGAGAGACATGCCAGACCATGAAGACCCTTTTTGTGACGCGCTGGTGATACGGACGGCCATCGAGAACTTCACGGTATCACGAATCCTAGTAGACAATGGGAGTTTGGTGAACGTGATTTTCAAAAAAGCATTCAATGCGATGAGGGTGGAGACCCGGAGGGTGCTGGCAGCGGATGGACCCCTGTTTGGGTTCTCAGGAGAGAGGAAAGAAGTCGAGGGGGGAGTGGGACTTCAGGTAACCCTAGGAGGGCTGTCCCGAAATTGCCGCTTTGTCATAGTGGATGCCCCCAGTAGTTACAACGCTATCTTTGGGCGCCCCTTGATCAGCACTTTCAGATGCGTTCCATCATCGTTTCACCAGTGCTTGAAGCTGAATTCAGGAGGTACCCAAATCAGCGTACGAGGGGATCCAAAGGCCGTAAGGGAATGCTACGTGACGACAGTGAACACCATCTCCTGGCAGGGAGACGCAGAGGAGTTGGGAAAGAGGATGGAGCAATTACAACAAGAACGGGGAGGCGAAGAATAGCGAGGAGAGGAAGGTGCTGGAGGAGAGGGAGAAGTAGTAGTGGTTGGAGGCATTGCGGGGGAGCCAGAAATGGCGGGAGAGGAGTTCGGGGAGACGGGGATGGTAGAAGAAAGGGAGGAGGAAGATGCTGGAGGAGAGGGAGAAGTAGTAGTGGTTGGAGGCATTGCGAGGGAGCCAGAAATGGCGGGAGAGGAGTTCGGGGATACGGGGATGGTAGAAGAAAGGGAGGAGGAAGGAGCTGAAGGAGAGGGAGAAATGGTGAGGAATAGGGACATGGCGGGGAAGCTAGAAATGGCTGGAAAGGAGGGAGAAGAGACGGAAGCGGCAGAGGAAAAGGAGCTAAGAAAAGAGGAAGGGAAGAAAGAGAAGAGGAAGATGGAAGAAGCGGGAGGTTCGCCCGGGGAGGGGGCCCGGCCAGAAAAAAGAAGGGCCTCACAGCAGGAAGAAAAGGACGCAAGCAGGTGGGAGGCGGAAACGCTGGGGGAAGAGATGATGATGGCCATCGTGGAAGACGAAGCCAAGGGGCAAGACACGCAGGCAGAGCAGGAAGGGTAGGAAGAGCCATCGAGACTGAGAGCGGCCGTAGAGGTCCTCGAGGTAGAGATCCATACCAAGGAAGGCAGAAAGGAGAAGATAAAGATCAGCGGCGAGCTCAGCCCTGAAGACCGTGAGAGGATCAAGGCCTGCATGCAGAAAAATATTGACGTCTTCGCATGGAGCTTTGCGGATATGCCAGGGGTCGATGCAGACGTCGCTTGTCACCGCCTCAATCTCGACCCCAACACTCGCCACATATAGCAGAAGAAGAGGGCCATCGCATCCAAGATGGCCGGACCTATTAGAGAGGATGTAGAAACATTACTTAAGGCGGGGTTTGTATCCGCCTGTAAGTATCCGGGGTGGGTGAGTAATGTTGTAATGGTCAAAAAAGGGGAGGGTAGGTGGAGAATGTGTGTGGATTTTTCTCGTTTAAATAAAGCAAGCCCCAAGGATTGTTACCCGCTGCCCCGAATCGACGCGCTGGTTGACTCAGCCATCGGTTTCCCTTTTATGAGTTTCTCGGATGCATTTTCTGGATATCATCTGAAAGTGCAGCTAGATCTGATATACTCTAGAGGGGGGTGAATAGAGTATATGGTGCTTTAAAAACTTTTACAACAATTATTGTAATGAGAGTGAGCAGGGAAGCAATAATAAATCTAATCATAACACTAAGTTAAACATAAACTAAGCACAGAGAAATCAAGGCCAGAAACAAAAATGAAAGCAAGCAAAACCAGAAGACACAAGGAAATATAGCGGTTCCCCTAAACTTGGGTACATCCACTCTTCTACCACCCTAGGTAGGAATCCACTGCACGATGAGTTGATCAGGTGTCCTGGGCACCAATGAGCTTTTGATAAGGTGCTCAAAAACCAAAGCAGATTTTTTGATCAGGTGTCTTGCCACCAATGAGCTTTTGACAAGGTGCTCAAAAACCAAGCTCAAACTTTTGAAGAGAGTTTGAGAAACCCTTTACAGAGAGGGGGTGAGAGAGTGATGGAAGTCTTCTCTTTCTCAAACAACTGAGAAGACTATGTGGATTGATGTCAAAGCTCCCCCTGAATCCTTGAGATCTTCAGGAAGAAAAAGCTTTGCTGAGGGTGATAGGCCTTCAAAGATTGAACTCCAGCAATAGATGATTTCAGCAATAGCTGAAATGTTGAATGTCTGGAGTCTGGAAATATGTTGGCCTTGAACACTTTGAAAACTAAAGAGATCTGAAGATTTTAGAAAGCTTGATCTCCTTGGATGTGTGTTCTTCAGAATTCTTTGTGACAGAAGATTTTTGAATGTGTCTCTGTAATCTGTATTCTCTCTGTGTATTGTGTGTTGTCTGTGAGAGATTCAAAAATTCTGTCTTTTATTCTCTGGTATTGAACAAAACATTCTCTCTGAGAAGAATAGCCGTTGGCCTACATTAATTGCATCCTTAATTGCATAATCTCTTCTGGAGGAAAGTCCACAAAAATATTCCTTTAAAAATCCCTTGAAACTTGGTCAAGAAATGAATGAAAACGACTAGCAAATCTCTGAATTAATTGCAGAATAACTCCTAACTGATTTGAATTTGAATGCAGAAACATCCTGGAAGTTATCTGAAATCGTCGAACTGAGCTCTGCTATCGTCGAGCTGAGCTCAGCGATCTGGAAATACACAGCAGCAAAATATCGTCGATCTGAGCTCAAAGATCGTCGAACTGAGCTCAGAGATAAAGATCCAAAGCAGAGTCAAAATCGTCGACCTGAGCTCACCGATCGTCGAATGGAGTTCGACGATGTAATGAAGTTGAGCTCAGCGATCGTCGAATGGAGTTCGACGATCTGTCGAAGTTGAGCTAGACGATCGTCGAATGGAGATCGACGATCTGTCGAGGTTGAGCTAGACGATCGTCGATCGGAGTTTGACGAATCATCGTGCTGAGCTCGACGATCAGACTTAGTCTCCAGACTGAGAATCCTGGTCTTCAGGGCAGCTTCCAAACCTAGTCTTCTAACCCTTAGACTCAATTCTAATTGACCTATTAAGCTATACAGAAGGTCAAGCAAAGGTTCCTAGAGACATAGTGATCCTGACCCAAATTAGTAATCGGGTGTTCCAACAATCTCCCCCTATTTGGGTTAGGATTACTATTCACAGACTTTGGAAAAATTTAAAATACAACATACAATCAGTAAAACAGAAAAACAACAGCTAGACATGCAGAATCACAGAGATATATATCATCCAGATAGCATTCAGAAATCACAGAAATTGTCACCTTACAAAATCATTTCTTCTCTTTGACTTTAACAAGTTTAATTTCTCTGTTAGGATTGAGGGCTTCCTTGTTGGATCTGGTATCATCTGCTGCACACAAATAAGTTTGTTTTTTAGGCCTGGGAACCACAACTTCAGGATGTAATTCCATGTATCTGTCAGCATCAAAGAATTTACTTGAAGCATATCTCTCTAGCTCTTTTTGTCTCTGTTCAGACATAGTAGAAATGTTGGAAGAATCTAATCCTTGTTCTCTGGCCTTTTTAATTTGGTCCAGTGTAGCTAATTCCTTTAACCTTGCAGTCCAAGCAGCTGGATTATTTTCAGGGTCCTCAAAAGGTACAGGTGGCTCATACCTGTTGGAGGGATTGTCTTGAGGAGGCCTGGCAGACACAGTCTCTTTCAGCTTGTAAGGGAAAGGACCAGAAGTTGTATCAGAAGAAATTTGTCCTCCCCTAGAATATGGGTGCTGCCTGGAGTACCCTTTGGAATATACTTGAATATCTCTTTGAGTTCCTCTATATCCTCCTCTCCTAGAATGTGAACCCCTGGATTGGCTTTCCCTGTGGTAAGATCTAGCATGAGGTTGATAGGGAGCCTGACTTCTGGCTGGGGGTTGACTTGCAGAGCTTCCACCTGCACCTGTATCAGGAGGAGGTGGTGGAGGAGGATGAGAGTGCTGGAATTGGGATGAACCCTTCTCATATTTTCTCTTTTTCTTCATTGCTTTCAGCTGATTTTTAGAGTATTGCATCCAGTGTTCAGTGATTGGGCAGTTATGCAGAATGTAATATGAGATATCATTGTTATCTTTAACTTTAGCAGGAGGTACCCTTTTCATTGCTTTGCTCCTTGCCTTCCTTTTCCTGGCAATGGTAGCAGAAGAATCATCAGAGTCTGTTTTAAATTCATCAGATTCAGAACTCTGGTCATCATAGAGAGCATCTATTTTCTTCATCAAGTCCTTTTTAAGCTGAACAGAAGCAGATGAGACAGAAGTTGAAACAACAGCAGCATCAGGTGTTGAGATGGTAACAGCAGGGACAGCAGCAGATAGAGAAGGTGAAGCAGAAACAACAACAGCAGCAGCAGTAGGCTCTGGACAGGTGACAACAGCAGCAACTTCACTAACAACAGTGGAAAAAGCAGATCCACTATCAGCAATAGAAACAGAAAGAACATCATCAAGGACTGCAGAAGGCTCAGATCCAGTGGCCTCTAACATCAGAATGTCCTTGGAGGATGGTTCATCAGAAACAGTAGGAACTTCAGCAGCAGTAACAACAATCTCAGAAGCAACAACAGTCCTTTCTTCAGAAGAGGCAGCAGCAGCAATGACTGAATTTACAAAGGAGGAGATCATGCTAGGGTCACATCAAGAAAAAGGCACAAGTGCCTTGGATAAATATTCTGGAGGCTGGACAGCATGGACCTCTGGCAGACAGCTAAAGTAAGCAGAATCAAAAACAGATAGCAAAGACCTGAGGTCTATTGCAAGGACTGCTAAGCAGGTTTCTCTCTCGAGCCGGAGAGAGATGCTCGCCCTTCTTTCGGACGCTGCGTGGAGGCAAGAGGTTCGAGTGGACCTCGGAATATGAGAAGGCTTTCCAGGCTATAAAATAACAGCTTACCCAGACGCCCTTACTCCAGGGACCAAGGGAAGCAGAGATCTTTTTTTTATATTTGGGGGTAGAGACTGGGGCAGTGAGCTCGGTTCTTGTGCGAGAAGAAGGGAGGAAGCAATTTCCGATCTATTACGTGAGCAGGGTCCTGAAGAAAGCGGAGCTCGGGTACCCCATTCTTGAGAAGTTAGCATTTGCCCTCATCATCTCAGCCCTAAAGCTCAGGCCGTATTTTCAGGCTCATTCTATTCAGGTGGTAACAGATCACCCCCTCCGTCGCATCTTGGAGGGGGTAGAAAATTCCGGGAGGCTAGCTAAATGGTCAATAGAGCTCAGTGAATTCGACCTCGTCTTCGTTCCCCGGCTCGTCATAAAGGCACAGGCGGTATCTGATTTCCTGGTGGACTATGTAGTTGAGGTCCAGGAGACGGAGGTGTCCCATCGAGCAACCTGGAAGATGTTAGTAGATGGAGCGTCGGGAAGAAATTCCTTTGGAGGAGGGATGGTCTTGATCATCCCGGAGGGGACCCAGATTGAGCAGGCCTTGAAGATTCATTTCACGATTACCAACAATCAAGCGGAATATGAGGCGGTCATTACGGGACTCAGGTTATCCCGGGAGCTGGGCATATAAGACATTAAGGCCTCGACAGACTCCATGGTGGTGGCAGGCCAGATCAAAGGGGAGTTCGAGGCAAGGGAGCCCACCCTCCAGTTATATCTAAGAAAGGTCAAGGGCATCATAGGACAGTTTCGAAACTTTTCAATCCAACACATCCCGAGGGAGGAGAGCACTCAGGCTGATCAACTCGCCAAGCACGGCCCTCGGGCTGAGGGAACAATGACGGAGCTCTTCAGACCGTCTATAGAAGAAGGGGAACTCATGGAGATATGCCAGCAAAGATCTTGGATGGAACCCTTCATCACCTTTTTAACGTCAGGATAGTTACCCGAGAGAGAACTCGACAAGAGGCATACCAGATACAAATCGGCGTACTACCTGCTGAGGGATGGGGTTTTATATCGCAAGACGCTGTCAGGATTGCTGGACAAATGTGTGTCAGAGGAGGAGATTCCTAAGGTTTTACAAGAGATTCACTCGGGCGAATGTGGGAGTCACTCGGGGAGCCGGACATTAGAAGGGAGGGTGCTGCGACAAGGGTACTTCTGGCCTACCCTCAGGAAAGATGCAGAAGAATTCGCGAGAAGGTGTCAGAAATTCCAGGAGTTCGCCCCCTCCAGCTCCTCCCGGCCCAGAGATTGCGGACAATCACAGCTCCCTGGCCTTTCGCTATATGGGGGCAAGATCTGGTGGGTCCCTTTCCCCAAGCAAGTGGCCAGAGAAAATTTCTGCTAGCCATGGTGGACTACTTCTCGAAATGGCTGGAGGTGAAGGCGTTGGCTAAGATAACATCGCAGGTGGTCAAGAATTTCGTATGGGGGGAGATCATCTGCCAGCATGGGTTGCCCCAAGCCATTGTGACAGATAACAGACCACAGTTTGCAAGTAGAGAATTCGTGGATTTCTGCATTCGTTTGGGAATAGATCTCCGCTTTGCCTCCGTTCATCATCCACGGAGTAATGGACAGGTGGAAGCAGCTAATAAAGTCATTGTCAATCTATTGAAGAAAAAAGTGGTGAATTTGAGGGGGAGCTGAGTGGAGCAGCTACCTTCAGTACTGTGGGCCTTGAGGACCACACCGAACACCGCCACGGGGGAAACCCCATTTAAGCTCTCTCATGGCTCAGAGGCTGTCATACCTATCGAATTTGAGGTTACATCACCGAGAGTAGCAGTTGCGATGGAAGGAGCCGAAGGTTGGAGAGCAGAGAACGAATAAGAACAGAGACTCTCATTGGATCTCGTGGAGGAGCTCAGGGATTTGGCGATGGTCCGGCAGGAGGAGGTCAAGCGCCGGATGGCAAGGTACTTCGACAAACATATAAGGATCAGACAGTTTGAGAAAGGAGATTTGGTCCTGAAAAAAGGTAGATGCAGCGGGTAGAGGGGCCTCAGTAGGAAAGCTGAATCCCAATTGGGAGGGTCCTTTTGTAGTAAAAGAAGTATTAAAGTCAGGAGGGTACCACCTCCAGGATGTGGATGGGGTATCCCTCGAGCGAGCCCGAAGTGGTGATGATTTAAAGAGATTTTACCCGTAGCACTTTCTGTCCATTGCACTTTTTATTATTGTACAGTGCTTACTATTTTGATGTGTTATTTTGATATGATGAAAGCGTGGGTGACCTTTTTAGGGCACCGAGGTTGGAGAAAGTTTGGAGAGGAGACCCCAAGCAGACCCGTTGACCAGGCTCTCATCTAGCTGGCAGGGCTGTAGGCTCATTCGGTGGTTGGAGAAGGTTTGGAGAGGAGACCCCGAGCAGACCTGCTGACCAGGCTCTCATCTAGCTGGCAGGGCTGTAGGCTCACTCGGTGGTTGGAGAAGGTTTGGAGAGGAGACCCCGAGCAGACCCGCTGACCAGGCTCTCATCTAGCTGGCAGGGATGTAGGCTCACTCGGTGGTTGGACAAGGTTTGGAGAGGAGACCCCGAGCAGACCCGCTGACCAGGGTCTCATGTAGCTGGCGAGGCTGTAGGCTCACTCGGTGGTTGGAGAAGGTTTGGAGAGGAGACCCCGAGCAGAACCGCTGACCAGGCTCTCATCTAGCTGGCAGGGCTGTAGGCTCACTCGGTGGTTGGAGAAGGTTTGGAGAGGAGACCTCAAGTATACCCGCTGACCAGGCTATCATCTAGCTGGCAGGGTTGTAGGCTCACTCGGTGGTTGGAGAAGGTTTGGAGAGGAGACCCCGAGCAGACCCGCTGACCAGGCTCTCATCTAGCTGGCAGGGCTGTAGGCTCACTCGGTGGTTGGAGAAGGTTTGGAGAGGAGACCTCGAGCAGACCCGCTGACCAGGCTCTCATCTAATTGGCAGGGCTGTAGGCTCACTCGGTGGTTGGAGAAGGTTTGGAGAGGAGACCCCGAGTAGACCCGCTGACCAGGCTCTTATCTAGCTGGCAGGGTCGTAGGCTCACTTGAGGGCCAGTCTAAGGGTAAGAGTTCGCGAGGGGAAAGGTCCATATTCATCACAAGGTTGGTGGAAAATCCCTAAAAAAGAGAGGGGCCAGGAATCAGGCCAGGGAAGAGGGTCTCTTGCCGGCACTCGTCATGGGTGGTCTCGCCCCTGGCGGGGGGGCCTTCCTTATTCAAGGCGCGAGACTGGAGTAAGAAGGCGGAACCTGTCAAGCGAGACGGCTGGTCTCCAGGGACTTCGGTGTAGTATAATCTTGCGGCGAGGCGAGCGCTAATAGTGAGCTGATCTCGCGCATAGTATGGGCGAAGAGAGATCAAAAGTTTGTCTCGTGTTTTTGACTAGCTATTAAGCGAGACGGCAGAAGATAAAAGCAGCGATTAAATAACATCTAAAAAATTGTCTCGCGCTTTTGGCTAGCTATTAAGTGAGATGGCAGAAGATAAAAGCAGCGATTAAATAACATCTAAAAAATTGTCTCGCTCTTTTGGCTTGCTATTAAGCGAGATGGCAGAAGATAAAAGCAGCGATTATATAGCACCTAAAAAGTTGTCTCGCGTTTTTGACTAACTATTAAGCAAGACGCCCGAAGATGGAAGCAATAATTAATATGTAAAAGGTTTAAACAAAATATCTGTGGAGCAGGAACACCTCGCTTTCCTTTTTCAAGGAAGTGTCTATCAGAACTACAAGTACTAGACAAAAGAAAGAGGGGAAGAGAAGCCACTGCAGTTGATGGTACGCTACTCGCTGTCAGAAGAAGAGCTGCCGTCCGTCTCTCCGTACAAGCGGGGGACCAGGTCGCGGGCGGTTACCGTCTCTGCATCCTCGCGCACCACTCCCAGCTCCTTCATCATTTTAAGAACAACCTCCGCCGTCATGATATTGGAGTCTGGGCAGATGGCGTCCACCTCGTCCACAGAATAGCGGGAAGGAACGGGAAACTGGTCCAAGGGGGGTGCCGCGCTATTCCGGAGGCGGAGATTTTCAGCTTTCAATTTCTTGTTCTCCCCCTCCAACTCCTCAATGCGCGAGCACATTCGGTTGGCCGTCTCGGCATCCTGCGGGAAGAGAACGAGTGAGGGACTGAAAAGCAGAGAATAAGAGAGGTAACGGTAATAGAACTTACCACGCCACCCTGGCTCTGCGCGAGGAGGTTGTCGGCAACAATCAATCGTTTCTCCAGGTCGATGGACTTCTCTCGCTCCGCGGCGAGACCAGCCTCCGCCTCCTTCCACTTTCTGTTGTTGAAAACAAGGCGTTGCGAGACTCGGTGTGCGAGCTCCAGGGAGCGAAATTGAGAATTGGCACTTTTCAGAATAAGATCCCGCGATGCCTCATTATCGACGGGCTCAGAGCCAAGGCCACCGTACAAGCCAAACCCTAAGGAGAAGGCATGACTGGTGGGGGTCCTGCTCTTTCCAGGAAGGGAGAAGGGTAGACACCGACACGCGGTTGGCGTACTTGTCCCATAAGAGAACCGGCTCGCCGGCGTCATCATCCGTCACATGCCCCATATTGTAATTGGGGTGCGAGGCGGGAGTCGGGCGGCTGGAGGAGCCAGTCTCGCCAGGAGGGAGCTGAGAAGGCTGAACATTGCTGGGGGCAGCTGGCTCTAAAGAGATCGTCTCGCGGACGGGCGAGACGGGTAGTCGGGGAGGCGAGGGAGACGATAGAGAGATGGGGGACAGGGACACCACTGGCTCTTTCCTTTCTTTAGCAGATTTTTCCTTTTTGAAGGACACAGACTTTTTCTTCTTCTTGGGGCTGTCACGAGAAGTGCCCTCGCCCGCGAGCCTCTTCTTGGGGGCAGGTGTCAGCGTGTCCTTCGCAGCCTCCGCCGCCATACTCGCCAAGGCGAGAGCTCGGTTACTTTGTTAGGGAGGATGGACGGGGACGGTCCTCTCTCCTAGGTAATATGACAGTCAGCAGGGAATGAAAATTTACAAGGATGAAGGGGGAAATAGAAGAGTACCTTCGCCGGGGAAGACGGCTGGAAGCGAGTCGAGGTCTCGCCGAAGGTATTGGACCTCGAAATTCTTCCCTGAGAAGAAATCACAGAGATCTTTCTCGGCACCCCTCATCTTGGGGGTGTCATAATAGCATTCGACAGGAGACACAGGGGCGAGAGGGATACCTCCTAGATCCCCGCGGATGAAGACAAATCGAGTCAGCCAGTGGTGGTTCTTATTCAGTGTCTCGCACACCTTCAGGCCTTGGCCTGTGAAATTAGAGACGTCGTCGTCCTTTGCGTGGTAAACAAACAGCTTGCGGAAGGCAGTTAAACTAAATTCAATGCGCTCTCGCCGCAGGTAGCAGGCGAAAGCGATCAGCATGGAGATGGAGTTGGGGTTGAATTGGGCCGGGACGACCCCAAAGTACTTTAGCACTAGCTTGACCTCCGGCTAGAGGGGAAGCCGCAGCCCCGCCTCGAAGTGCGAGACGGGGAAGGCCAGCTCATTGGGGTAGAAGGTGTTGATACATTCGCCAACTTTGGGCGGGCGAGACAGATAACCGTCGGCGAGATACTCGCTGGCGAAACGAGCGTAGTCTTCCTCTAGCAGTCTACCGAGAGGGAAGTCGTGGTACACGAACCGCTTTCCGCAACGGCTGCGCCCCTCGCCCTCTTCCGTCTTTTTCTTTCCCATGGCGGGCGAGAAGGAAATAAAAGAGGGAGAGGACGGTTCAGAGAGAGCGGGACGCGAGATGAATATGGAAGAGGAGAGAGATGGGAGCCGCGACCAGAGAAACGGCTTAGAGTAACAAAAGCAGGGAAAGGCCTGGGTTGGAGATATTTATAAGGGATAAGGGAGAGAGGGGATTAAGCGGGAAAGTCAAGCGACGGGAAATGAGGAGGCACCCTGACGCTTCATCTCTCTCTCTCTCTCTCTCTCTCTCTAGAACTCAAGAGGCGGGGGCGCCGCAGCGATCTTTTCGAGGCAAAAGCCATCATTATAAAACTAATCGAAAAAATAGCTAATCAAGATAATGATGAAATGACAGCATGATATGACTAATATAGTACCAAAAGGTTAAAATAGATCATCCCGCAGAAGGGGACATCTCGCCCCAAATAAGTTTTATACAACGCATCAATAATCAAACAGCTAAATTGACAGAAATACAAGGAGGACCTGGAGAGGGCGAGACGGGACCGCGACAGTTTAGTTCCGCACCCACTGCCAGCGGCCATCTTTACCTCCCGCGCATGGAGGGCGGCCAGGAAGATGAAATGGGCGAGCAGCGATCACGCCGCGGCGCGCGAGACGAAGATGTTCATCCATCTCGTTTTAGATGGCTTGGGGATCGGTCCCGTCTAGTACCCCATCCGCTTCCATCCTGGCGGAAAGGCGGTGATAATCTGTTTCTATCCAGTCCATACGCCGGTCGGAGGCTTGCTTCTCCAGCTCCATCTCGCGGATTATGTGCGTGTATTTACGGAACATCCTGGCTGTCCTCCACTTCAATTCCAGGGGGTCCATGGGATCACCCAAGTAGTCCTCGATCTCGCCAGGATGAGGAAAAGGCAAGAGGGGGGGGGGGGTGGGGGGGGGGGGGGGGGGGGGAGGGGGTGGGGGGTGGGGACGCGGGAGCATCTTCAGTGTCGGAATCAAATTAGATGCCTATGAAAAGAGCGAGATCATTAGCCAGGATGAGCTCGTGTGAATTGGGTAAAAGACGGCGAATCGAAGGAAAGGCGAGAAGGGAGTAGATCTTACTGGGGATGCGAGGGTTCCCCACAACTCGCGAGAGGTTTTCTCTCCACGAGGGGGGTGGGGAGGATGCCTCGGGCGAGTCAGTGCGCTGATGAGCTTGGTTTATATTATCAGGAGTATTGGCGGGCACAGGTGAATCAGCGAAACTTCCCTAAAAAAGCGTAGTCAGCAGGCAAGACCAAAGAAGGAAAAAAGTAATGAGATTACCTGCTTCTCTCCGGAAGAAGCGAATGGGTTGTCTGTTGAAGGGGCAGAGGAGGTTGCCCCCGCCGAGAGAGGGGGGGGGGAGGCGGCTTTCATCTTTTTTAAGCGAGTGGGCGGAGAGGCCAAGGGAGGAATGCGCCCCAAGTTAGGGAATAGGGCGTCCGTGTTGGTTTTATTTCGCCTTCGCACCATCGCGAGGCGCTCGCGGAAGCTTTGGCTGTGAGACATTCTGAAGAAGAGATGAAGGCTAAAGGGTCCCGAATGTAGACTGGGATCTCATATTTATAGGCCACATAGGGGGGCCCACCAAAGATTCTCATGAAGGAATCCTAGCATCGCGAGCCACGGTTGGATTATCTTTCTGAGGTTAGGGAAACCTCAAAAAGAGCGGAGATTGTGTACAACCTTAGGCTCGCGAGAGGTGACCCAGCAAGCAAGGAAGGAGGACTGGTGAGATGGGAGGAGGCCCACAAGCAAGCAAGGAAGGAGGACTGCTTCTCTCTGGGCGAGAGGCCGGCGAGACGGACAGGGTGGTCGTCTCGCCTGACAGTTCTTTCCCTACTCGCCACATGTGAAAAGAGATGTCTTTACCTTTTTACCCCCCAAGGGGGATTTTACCTTTATGCCCCAGGTAATTTTACATGTCTACCCCTAGAGGTCTACGTATGCTCTCCAGAGTAGCGGAGTTTGGTTGTTCGCAGACCCGGTCCAGGGTGCTTTGGTCATTTCAGGTTAATTCATAAGTGTTATTTGCAGAACAGATTCAGAGGCCTATAAATAGACCGGTAAAGGTGCCTGAGAGAAGGGTTGAACCTTTCCACTATCTTCCTCACAGACACCTAGCTCAGCACTGGCAAGGGAGGGGAAGACCTTCAGTTCTTCCGGGTAAGAGGTGGGACCTCCGAGTTGAGCCCCCTCGGTCTGTTTACAGGCTTTCGATTCTCGTCAGGAGGGTAGCGCAGGGAGAGTACGTGTGGGCTGCATCCTGTTTCGAACTTTAGGAGGGACCGGAAAGCTGGATCCAACAATGCATCTCCATCAAGAGATGAAGATGGGTCTGAATCTGAAGGAGATATTCATCAGCTGATAGATGAATATGGAGATTTATTGCAGGCACTTAAGAGAAGCAAAAACCTGGCCAAAAATCAGGCTAAGAAAATTGCAGCTCTTAAGTAGGCTGCATCTGATTCAGAGAAGCCGCTGGATCAAAAGATGAATGAGATTGCCAAATTGAAGAAAATAACTGTTATTCAAATGAGAACAATCACATTCAAAAATGATCAGATTAAAAGTCTGGAAAACAGACTTCAGAGAGAGAAGGAGATTGTGACTAGTTTCTCTAAGCCAAAATCTATCCTACCCTTAATAGATGACTTTGTGTCACAAAAGGGTAAGGCAGGAATAGTCTTTAAGAAAACTACATGGGCTGCACAGTCCAATAAGAAAGGCAAAGCCCCAGCACAAAACAAAAGAGCTGCTGTAAACAATACAGCTAAGATTATACCTAAAAAGAGGTATAATAAGTTTGAGTGCTGGTGTTGTGGCAAGATAAGCCATTATGCTTTAAACTGTTGGCATAATACCAGTGTCAAGGAGTATAGCAGTCTGCCTGTTAGAAGAGCCGCAGGCAGATTTGTTAAGTTTCAGACTAACTTGAACCAAGGACCCAAAAGTTATTATGGTTCTAAGGTTAGGTAATCTTTGTTGCAGGTGAGTCCAAGTTGCCATGCCCCTATATGGTACTTGGACAGTGGTTGTTCCAGGAACATGACTGGAACAAGGGGATGACTGAAGGACTACTTACCTATGCTAAATGGGCCTAAAGTAATCTTTGGTGGTTCTGAAAAGAGAATCATCAAAGGTTTTGGTAACATTTCTAACCACTCAATTACAATTACTTAAGTGGCCTATGTAAAGGATTTGAAACATAACCTAATAAGCATAAGCTAGCTGAGTGATCTAGGATATGACATTTCATTTGTCAAGAATGGGTGTTATATCAAGAGGTCAAGTGATCAAAAAGTCATATTGTCTGGATATAGAAAAGGAAATGTATACTGCCTAAATTTTGAGTGTGAGAATAAAAATTCTCCTATCTGTCTTGTGGCTGATGAGAACGCCTCTCATTGTGTCAAATGGCACAAGAGGCTCGCCCATCTTAACTACAAGACAATTGGTCAACTCTTTAGTAAAGAGTTTGTGAGGAATGGTCCTGAAGTTAAGTGTTATAAGGATGAAATATGTTCAGCTTATCAAAAAGGCAAGCAGACTAGATCCTCCTTTCATAGCCTAGAAACCAAAGACTCAGTGAGGTGCTTATACCTCTTGCATATGGACTTATTTGGTCCTATGCCAGTTCAGAGCCTAGGTAGGAAGGTCTACACTTTTTTGGTTGTAGATGACTATTCTAGATTCTCATGGGTATTCTTTCTGAGACAGAAATCTGAAACCCCAAAGGTCTTCTACAATTTTATCAAACAAATTCAGAATGAATTAGATAGTTCAGTGGTCAAAATCAGAAGTGACCATGAAACTGAATTCCAATCTGAAAGTATGACAAGGC
The DNA here is from genome assembly GCA_039583875.1 of Platanthera guangdongensis. Taxonomy (NCBI): domain Eukaryota; kingdom Viridiplantae; phylum Streptophyta; class Magnoliopsida; order Asparagales; family Orchidaceae; genus Platanthera; species Platanthera guangdongensis. Next base: position 147,137,312 of record CM077162.1, read on the forward strand.
TGCGTGAAGAATTTGGGATTCTTCAGGAATTCTCCACACCTAAAACACCTCAGTAAAATGGCATTGCTGAGAGAAAGAATAGGCCATTGATTGAGGCTGAAAGAACACTATTGAGTGATACTTCTCTCCCAGAATATTTCTGGGCTGAGGCAGTAAACACTGCATGCCATGTGCTCAATAGGTCTTCCATCACCAAAAGCCACAAAAAGACACCCTATGAGGTTATGAAAGGCAGAAAACCAAATCTATCCTATTTTAGGATCTTTGGTTGCAAATGTTATGTGCTTAACAATGGAAAATCTCACCTAACTAAGTTTGCTGCCAAATCCTAAGATGGGATATTTGTTGGGTACAACATCAATAGTAAGGCTTATAAGGTATACAATTTGGCTACTCAAGTTGTAGAAGAGTCAGTTCATGTCATCTTTGAAAAAACTAGACTTATTAATAGTGAGTTGCCAAGAAGTTCTTGTAGCTCCACAGGTATGCATAATAAGATGGACCAGCTTACTATCAGAGAAGTTCCAACTGCAAAGCAGGATGAGGAAAATGGTAGTTGCTGTCCAGGGGGAGTACAAGACACTCAAGATGCTGATGAAGACCATGAGGTGCAGCATAATGAAGAGATTGGAGAAGGTCAAACTGCTGATAGATTACCTCCATCAGTTAGACAGTTGAAGGATCATCCTGCACACCAGATCATTGGTGATCTAAGATAAGGAGTACAAACAAGGAGCAGAAACTTGAACACAGTTCTTTGCTCTAGCTTCTTATCTCAAGTGGAACCCAAGAGATTTGAAGAAGCAATACAAGACCCTCACTGGATTGATGCTATGCAGGAGGAGTTAAATCAATTCAGAAGGTGTAAGGTCTGGGATTTGGTTCCAAAACCAAAGGGCCACAATGTCATAGGGACAAAGTGGATTTATATAAACAAGCTTGATGAGAGTGGGATCATAGTGAAGAATAAGGTAAGACTAGTTGCGAAAGGATACAGACAGGAGGAGGGCATAGACTTTGATCAGAATTTTGCCCCTGTGGCAAGGTTGGAAGCTATCAGGCTATTTCTAGCCTATGCAGCATATCAAGGCTTTAAAGTGTTCCAGATGGATGTTAATTCTGCATTCTTAAATGGAGACTTAAAAGAGGAGGTCTATGTAGAATAGCCCTCAGGTTTTGTTGATCCACTCAATCCTACTTATGTCTATAGACTTAGGAAAGCTTTGTATGGGTTAAAACAAGCTCCAAGAGCTTGGTATGAAACGCTGTCTAATTTCCTCATTGAGAACAAATTCTCAAGGGGGAAAATAGACAAGACTCTATTCCTTAGAGAATCCAGAGGAAAGATCATCATAGTCCAAATATATGTTGATGACATAATATTTGGTTCTACTGAAAGTAACCTTTGTAGAAAGTTTGCAAAACTTATGCAAGGGATATTTGAAATGAGCAGTATGAGAGAACTTAAGTTCTTCTTGGGTCTCCAAGTAAGACAGACTGATGATGGCTTGTCCATATCACAGTCTAAGTTCACCCTGGAGTTAATTAAGAAGTATGGTATGGAGTCATCCACTACCATGAGTACTCCAATGGGGACAAGTATATCTCTTAGCAAAGATGATGCAGGGAAACCTGTAGATGAAACTTTGTATAGAGGAATAGTTGGCTCCCTCCTATATCTGACTGCTAGTAGACCAGATATCATGTATGCTACATGTGTCTGTGCTAGGTACCAATCCTGCCCTAAAGAATCTCATCTTACTGCTGTCAAAAGGATTTTGAGATATCTTAAGGGCACCCCTAATCTAGGCCTTTGATATCCTAGGAATAGAGATTTTTTACTAATGGGCTATTCAGATGCAGACTTTGCAGGTTGCAAAGTAGATAGGAAAAGCACAACAGGCGCCTGTCAATTTTTAGGAGGAAGATTGGTGTCTTGGAGCTGTAAGAAGCAGACCAGTGTGGCAATTTCCACAGCTGAGTCTGAGTATGTTACTGCTGGAAGTTGTTGTGCACAACTATTGTGGATACATCATTAGTTAGAAGATTATGGTATTCTGGTAAGTAGAACTCCATTATTATGTGATTCTACTAGTGATATTTCTATTGCTCATAATCCTGTTTCTAATAGTAGAACAAAGCATATAGAAATAAGATACCATTTTGTTAGAGATCATACAGAGAAAGAAGATATCTCTTTAGAATTTGTTAGTACTGATTTACAACTAGCTGACTTGTTTACTAAGCCTTTAGATGAAACTAAATTCAACAATTTCAAAATTGAATTAGAAATGTTCAACATAAATTAGTTTAGCAAATTTGGTTAAGTAAAATTGTGTCGACACAAGAAGTTGTCTGTGTCGACACATATTAGTTGGTGTCGACATTACAGGAAAGTGATGTCAACACATCTAGAAAATAGGCGTCGACATCCCAGAAAAGTGGTGTCGACACATCTAGAGAATAGGTATTGACTCTTCAGAGAAGTTGTGTCGACACACCCAGAAGTTGTGTCGACACTAACAGTCAACTGATGTCGAGACATTAGAAGTCTGTGTCGACACTTTTCAACAGTGTCGACATATTAAGAGAATTATGACGTGCCTTTTCACCTTCATTATTTAGAAAGGTATAAATAGGTCAACAACATAGTCTGTCGACACGCTCTTGAGAACAAAACCCTGTGTCGACAAATTCTCTCTTCTAAATTCAAGATTTCTCTCAACCCTAATGACGCCAAAGCTAGAAGATAATGTCAACGAAGTCTATGAGCTGGTACGCAACGCCTTTGATAATGCGGAACCCGAAATTAAAGCAGTAGTAACCCTAATTGCTGAAAATGGGTTGGAATATCTGGTATTTGAACCAACAAAGATATGGAAGAAAGAAATTCTGGAATTCTATGGCGCAGCTACTATAGATTCAACTGGACTTGAGATCAAATCTATAGTTCAAGGAGCTAAAGTTAAACTAACCTTGAAGAGCTTGAGGAAAACTCTTCAACTTCCAAGAACTCAAGAAGAGGAAGAAGTACCCTCAACCAAGACTAGGGAAGGACTTCAGTGGTTTGGATTAGATCCCACCATGAAAATTGGATCTGCAATGAACAGAAAAGGAATGAATCAGCAAGGAAAATTCGTTTCAGAAGTGGTTGGAAAAGTCATTCTCTGCAAGCCAGGGGGCATGATAGGATTTCAGCCTATATATTCAGCCTGATGACCAGGATTATCTACAGACTAAACACAGATTGGTCAGCAGTAATTTTTGAAAAGATTAAGGAAAGTATTAAGAAGCCAAATCTGGGAAGAATTATGAGTCTGTACTTGGCTAGAACAATTCCTGAAGTCATGGAACAAACTGCTAGTTCAAAGATCAACCATATGAGGAGAATGGATATCAGGATTATATCTAGGTGGGATAGGGTCCTAACTAAGGATATGCCTGATGAAGAGAGGCAAGAGATTCCTGAAAAATCACCTGCATAAGATATTGCAGATAGTGCTCAGGTGCAGGGGGAGCCTCATCTTGTGGAAGAGCCAACCCACTTGGAAAGTGAAATGGCTACACAGACTATTCTTGAGGTAATTCAAGAAGTTAATCAATCAATTTTCAATAATGAGGATGAAATACTAACTGAGTCCTTGATTGATGCTGACCAGATCACACAACTAAACAGTCAAGCACAAGATGTTATCATGGAGGATACATCTGCTACTGCTAATGCTCCTGAGTTGGTGGTACCTCAAGTCCCTACTCAACAAGAGTTCACCCTTGAAGAGTTGTTTCCTGATATAATACAAGCAAGAAAAGAGGGGGAGCAAACTTAATTTGAGGGGGAGAAAGCAGACTTTGAGGGGGAGCAAGTTAACATTGAGGAGGAGCAAGAGACTCAGGGGAAACAACCTAGGACTGAACAAGAATTGCCTCCTAGTCTTAAGAAAAGAGTTGATATAGCCAGTACCTTAGCTTCTGAAGAGGAAGCAGAAATTCAAGATAAGAAAAGAAAGCTAATGGTATTCAAAAGAAGAAGCCGGAGCTATAAGAGGGCATTACAAACTGCTCCACAATCTGCCCCAGCTACTGATTATAGTTCCTTGTTGATCTCATTGCAAGTAAAGTTAGATGAACAAAGGATTGTCATGGAGAAATATATGGATGAGACCCATAAAGATCTGCAATTCTCCTTGACTGAGGATATAAAATAAATAAGATTTGAAGTAAATCAAAACAAAAAGGAAATGACAGATTGCTTCCACAAGAGTGGCAATGTTGTTGTCTTTCTTGCAAAACAACAAGAAGGAATAAAGAATCAAGTTGATGATATGGCTGTTAAACAAGACTATGTTTTAGAGAATCAACTTAGAATGAATGATAATCTGCCAGAATCACATAATGTGATTGTTACAGAAATGAAGAATATTGCTACTGCCCAGACTGAAGCAAGGGCTAAAGCCAAGGCAGATTTTGATAAGCAATTACAGGAAGGCCTAGCTGCTATACAAACAACTATTGAGCAATCTCAAAAGACCATTTCTGCACAGATCCTGAAGTTAAAGTCATTCTATAAAGATGGTGTTAATTATCTTGATGAACAAATCAGATTTCAGAAAGATGACCTCAGGGATCATATTGCAAGAGAAGTCATAAAGGGGGAGAGAGTGTTAGTCAAAGCTGGCTCAGATCATGCTAAATGGATATCTAATAGCATCAGAGCAACACTTGGATATCCACCCCTCTGTGATGATGATAATGTAGCTGAGTCAGGTGTGCATCCTGCTTATTTTGGAGGTGACCAACCTGAAGTTGCTCAGGTCATTTACCCTCTAGCCGATTTTAAAATGATTCACCAAGAAGTACAGTCCATGTACAACCCTCCAGAGGGTGCTAAAAATATTATTATTGAGAAAGTGGAAATGTTAGGGGCTGACAAAGATGCTCAGAAGGAAGCTCTATTGTCTAAGAAAAAGTTCAGAGAACAGGCTGAGTTGAAGCCTGATTTTGAGCAGTGGAGCCCTACTTCCAGAAATATTATATTGACTGCTTGGAAGGTTGTGAAGGACAGGACCCATGATAGGGGCAAATGGTAAACTGAGCAAGAATGGCAAAAGCATGAAGCTAGACAGGAAGCCATTCTACAATATAGAAGAAAGGCAAAAGCTGGGAAGCTACCTCCTAATGCTCAGGAGCCTAGCAAATACTTCCTTAAGCCTTTTCATTATTTTGAAAGATAGAGAATAAGGGCTGAAGAACAAAAGAAGAAGGATCTGAAGGACAAGAAGCCAGCTGAAGATACAGATGCTCCAGTACAAGCCAAGATCAAATCAGGCAAATGCATAATCATCAAGGAGCCTGAGCAGCCTTAGGATAGATTTACTAGATTTTACAACTTTGTAATCTTTAGTGTTAAAAAAAATCTATGTAAACTATTATTAAAGAAACTTTTGAAAGTTGAAACAAAACATGATTAATGCTCATTCTGGTTGCATTATTATTCTGTGATGACTTTTTATATATGTTTTGTTTAGAAGTTACCCTGTCATATAAAGTTTTTGTACATCATAATATGTGTTTGTTATGAATTGTGTATATCATTGACTAAGGGTTATAACTTCTCCAAATAGGGGAAGATTGTTGGGTACATTGGAAAATGTGTACCAGATTTGAAGAAGCCTCACCTTACTCAATGATATGCATCAAGGTGTATTTGATGTTGTTTTGAGTTTATATATGCAGGTTAAGTAAGTACAGGAATATAGGAAAAAGTTTCTAAGTCCATGAGTCGACACCAGAAGAAACTGTGTCGACACTTATGAAGTCTTGTGTCGACACTGGAGAAAAACTGTGTCGACACTTGGAGTTAATTGTGTCGTCACTTGGAAATGCTGTGTCGACAGCAGAAGAAACTGTGTCTCCATATACAGAGGCAGTGTCGACACAAAGAGAAGCTTAGTCGACATCAACTGTGTCGAAACACAGAAGACTTTGTCGACATCAACTGTGTCGACATAACAGAGACAGTGTCGACATACAGAAGACTTTGTCGACATCAACTGTGTCGACACACACAGGCTGTGTCGACACACAGAAGACTTTGTCGACATCAACTGTATCGACACACAGGACTTGTGTCGACACACAGCAGAGTTTTGACAAAGTTAAAGCGAAGAAGTGATTGTGTTGACATACAGAATTTATGTCGACACATTCTACAGAAGCTGTGTGGAGATGTAGTGTCAACACCAAAGGAGCTGTTTCGGCACCACCAAGGCTTGTGTCGACACTTAGTCTACTTGTGTCGACACATGATGAAGTTCAGTCTCGACACTTTGCTGGCAAAGACAGAGTTTCAAGAAGTGACTGGATGACTTGACAGCTGTCATAATCAACCGGTCTACTGAAGTTGTCAGTGTTGTCAGAAGTTTGTTAGAAACCGGATCAGCCGGTTACCATGGATAAAGTCTATATAAAGGCATTCTCCTTCAACAAGATAACACTTATACAAAAATAGAATAAAAAAAGTTGGAGAGAGAGATCCATCTATTGAAGTGAAGAAAGGGACTTATATCAACAAGTTCCTCAAGTGCAGATTCTGAACCAGTCTGCCAAGAAGTATTCAGATTGAGATCTGAATTTCAAGATAGAAGCTGATTGAAGATCAACTTCAAAGGAGTTCAACCCTACTGAGTTCAGATTCAAGAAGCTTTGAAGAAAGCTAAGAGTGCTTCTTATCTGCCATCAGATTCTTCTAAGAACTGATCAAGAAGTCATCCATCCTTTCTCTCTCTACCAGGGTGTTGGTAAAATACATTGTCAAATCTATTTTCTGTAGGATCGTTTTAAGATCTGAGCTGTAAGCCTGATTTATAAAGGCTGAGTTGTATGAGATTTAGATCTCTGAGTGGTAGGCCTTATTGAAGGCTGAGGTAGGGCTGTGAGCCTGAGCTGTAGGAGATTGTTATCTCTGAGTTGTAGGCCTTATTGAAGGCTGAGGTTCGGCAGATTTCCTGAGCTGTAAGAGTGTGGACTCACTCTAAGTTGTAGGAGCCTTGTTTGGGTTCTGAGCTGCTGTAAGATCTGCGAATCTGAGGTGAAGGAAAGAAGTTAGGCCAAATGTAGCACACTGCTAGATAGGCGAAGGGGGAAAATGGATGTACTCAGACCTTGGTGAACCACTATAAAAACTGTGTGCAATCTGTGATTGCGTGATTTTGTGAATTCTATGCTGTGTTAGCTGTTAAATTAGCTGTTTCTGATTAATTAACTGAATAGATACTCTGCCTTAGAAGAAAAAGGAATTACACCTATTCACCCCCCTCTAGGTGGTTAGGAACTAATTATTTCAAACGCTAGGGTAACGATTCTCTTCTTGAGCATGTGAAGCTCTTCTTCTTTTGCATAGGAAGCCCGCTCTCGCGAGTTTGCGGTGAGTTGGAGGCGTTCCTTTGGGTAGATATGTGAAGTCCCCGTTGTGTAGAGTCCGTAATCGAGAATGGACATATGCATGATGTGTGAAGCCTATCCGGACATGTTGGTCTGGATCGGTGATGTTGCATTGCATAAATGGCTGGAGAAGACTCCGTGCGAATGTTTGTTTTCGAGTTTTTCTACGTGGTAGATTGCAACAGGGAGCCTTGGGGATTAACCCAATGGTGCACCCGGAAAACTGGGCATATGCGTGATTCTGCCAAACATGTGGGCCTGGGAGCCAACTTGAACATAAATGGGTTATGTGTTGTGTGTAAATGATTTGGGACTCGGGAAAGTTTGACCCGCGCATATGTTTTAAATTAAAATTGCGGTGTGAGCAACGGGTCAGGCAGAACCGTACCCGCTCTATGTCGTTCGGTTAAAGAGACCTAACGTTACTTGGCACTTACCGTTGGCATAGATTGAGGGTCTTAGGCAGTGACCAGAAAGACCAAATGCTCATGAGTTATGGACGTCCAAAGGGATGGTGGTGAGTCGGCGGACTTTGACCGTGATCACCGAGAATGTGCCCTGAGTGCACGGGGTGTGTGGTCGTGTGAGCCTACGCCTGTGATGTAGTGATATTACTATACTGCTTGGTTATACTAATAAAGTGCAAGGAAGGAGCATCGCCACCCCGAGTTGGGGGCGGGATCATAATAATTTGGTCAGCATTGCTGACCGTTGCTTTTGTTTTCCACCTGCGGTGGATTATGCGTGCAGGTGCTGCTGGACCGAGCGGTCAATAGCGGGATAAGACCCAAGTTGCTGTGTCGGCCATCGAAGGCCTACTTTTGGATGTTTTCTTTTAATCATCTGTGGCCGGCCTGCGTGCCGAGGTTTGGAAAACATGTAATTTTAAGGAAACTATTGTAAGGCCATAAGGACAGTATTTGTGTATTTGTACTTCATTCCTTTAGGTTTGTTTAGTGGACATTCATGCTAGTTTGTTGGGTTCTTTTAATTGCAAATTATAAACTGCTTCCGCTAGAATGCTCTGTGTAGGACGTTGTGATTGGTTGGATGGTTTCCATTGAGTAACCACCCGGTCTGTCTGTGGTATATGGAGTAGGGCCCCGGCCAGACCTTCTGCTATATGCTATGTGACGGATAGGGGGTGTTACAGGTTCATTCGGACATTGCTGGTCTGTTTGATACTGCCTCAGTTTGAGGAAGCAAATACTATATTACCTTCACTGATGAATTTAGTCAGAAGTGTTGAGTTTACTTCTTGAAGGAGAAGTTTGAGGCCCTTGACAAGTTCAAGGAGTTCAAGGCAATGACAGAGAAGGAGAGTGGACAACCACTAAAGGTGCTCCGGACTGATAGAGTTGAGGAGTACACCTCTAAGTTATTTGATGCTTTCTACAAAAAGCATGGGATTGCTCATCAGTTTACAGTCGCATACTCACCTCATCAGAATGGAGTTGCTGAGAGAAAGAACTTGACGATTCAGAATATGACGAGAAGTATGATAAAGGGGAAGAAGTTGCCAAAGATGTTCTGGGCTGAATCAGTACAATGTGTTGTGTACTTGCTGAACAGATGTCTAACTAAGAGTGTGAAGTTCAAGACTCCATATGAGGCATGGAGTGGATGGAATCCAAGTGTGCAACACTTGAGAGTGTTTGGGTGTGTAGCTTATGCTCACATCCCTGATAAGAAGAGGAAGAAGCTTGATGACAAGAGCGAGTAGTGTATATTTGTAGGCTACGCTCTGATGAGTAAAGCTTACAAGTTATACAATCCTGTGACAAAGAAGGCAATCATCTCAAGAGATATCTTGTTTGAGGAAGATAGTTGTTGGACTTGGGATGAGAAAGAGAGAAGCATCAAGGAGATGTTTTATGATGATGATGAAAAAGAAGGTGGTCATGAAGCTGAAGCTGCGGATGATGGAGCTGAACCGTCATCACCACAGAGCAGATTTTCAGGGGGAGCTTCGACTCCCTGCTCTAGTGGAGTAAGCACCAACAAAAGTAGTTCTAATAGAGCAAGCACTAGCGGGAGTAACTCAGAAAGTTCTCTACCTAGGATGAGAAGGTTGGAGGAGATCTACGAGGAGACGGAGCCGATTCATGCTAACTTTTCTTTATATTGTCTTTTAGCAGATTGTGAGCCGTACTCGTATGATGAAGCAGCTCAAGAGAATACTTGAAGGAAAGCAATGGATGAAGAGATGACATCCATCAAGAATAATGATACCTGAGAGTTATTCACTCTGCCAGTAGGTCATAAGCCCATTGGTGTGAAATGAGTGTATAGAGTGAAGAAGAACAAAGATGGAGAAGTGGAGAAACACAAGGCAAGACTTGTCGCGAAAGGCTATAGACAAGTCCAAGGAGGGGACTATGACGAGGTCTTTGCTCTAGTGGCGCGGATTGACACCATCAGGCTGATCATCACACTAACAGCTCAGTATAAGTGGAAGATCTGTCAGATGGATGTTAAGTTTGCTTTTCTTAATGGCTACTTGGAGGAAGATGTGTATGTCCAACAGCCTCCTGGATAAGAATTGAAAGATCAAGAGAAGAAGGTCTACAAGTTGAAGAAGGCTCTATACGGGTTGAAGCAAGCGCCTCATGTTTGGAATGAAAGAATAGATGCATACTTTTAGAAAAACGGGTACATGAAGAGCCCGTATGAGTATGCACTCTATACGAAGGTGGAGAAGAACGGTGATATCATGGTTGTATGCTTGTATGTTGAAGATATGATATCCACAGGCAACAACCCTCTCATGTTCGAGGAGTTTAGGAAGACAATGAAGAAGGAGTTTGAGATGACATATTTGGGTGAACTCACTTACATCTTGGGCATAGAAGTGCAACAGAGTGAAGAAGGGATCTTCATCTCTCAGAAGAAGTATGCGGGGGAGATTCTAAAGAAGTTCCGGTTGGAGAACAACAAGGCTATCTCTACTCCTGCAGATCCGAGAGTGAAGCTGAGGAAGGATTCAAAGGAAGAAGCAGTTGACTCAACGTTGTTCAAGAGTCTAGTTGGAATTCTACTCTACCTGACTTTCACTAGGCTTGATATCATGTATGCGGTTGGAGTGATTAGTAGATACATGGAGCAGCCAAAACAAGATCACTTCACAGCAGCGAAGAGGCTCTTAAGGTATGTCAATGGCACGAGAGGTCTTGGTCTGATGTACTCTACTACAGAAAAGTTTAAGTTCGTCGGGTACTCCAACAGTGACTATGGAGGAGATGTAAATGACCGAAAGAGCACTTCCGGGTATGCTTTTCATATGGGAACAAGTGTGTTCTCATGGAGTTCGAAGAAGCAGGCCACGATTGCGTTATCTACTTGTGAAGCTGAGTACATTGCAGCGGCCGCCAGTACTTGTCAGGCAATTTGGTTGAGAAATCTCTTGCAAGAGTTGCATCATCCACTTGAGGGTCCTGTGACTGTATATGTTGACAATATGTCTGCAATTCAGTTGGCGAAGAATCCTGTGCTGCATAGGCACAGCAAACACATCGAGACAAAATATCATTTTCTTCAAGAGCAGGTGCAGCAGAAGATTTTGGAGTTAGTCTATTGTCCTACGGGTGAGCAGATGACAAATATTTTCACGAAGGCGTTGAAGATTGAGACGTTCCTGAAGTATAGGACCAAACTCGGCATGTGCTGCCGTGTTTGAGGGGGAGATTGTTGGCGGAAATTGTGGCAGATGACCGAAGTCAACCACATTGTTATTAAATATAATAAGAAAGGTGGCAGTAGTAATGTGAGAGATGCTTGTATTATGAGCTTTGACCGAAGTCAAGAATTTATATGTATATTTATCTATATTAATAATAATGTTGTATGTTTGAAAAGAAACGGCGTGAAGATATATTAAATGGTGGTATAGGAATGGCGGAGGGATAGCCGCGTGGCTGTTATGTATTGGCTCTTCATCTCTATATATACTCCCGCTCTCAGCCAAAAAGAAAGGCAGAAGCTTTGCAAGGTGTGCAGCGCGCGTGAAAGGAGCAGGAGATTAAAAGGTTTTGCGCTTTGTCTTCTGCGAACAGAAGAGTAGCGACAAGACCTTCGTGCTCCATATTTCCTACGAACAGTAACGGGGGCTCACTGCGGGCATCATAAGTGAGTAGGCGGACAGAACTTGTGAACAACTCCTGTGAATACTTTCTTGCAGACAGGATTTGAGGACTGCCACCTTGTAATCAGCAACACTTTGCGGATAGAAGCTTCAGCGGCGACCTCTGCAGTTAGAAACATCTCGGAGAGTTGTAAAACCCAAGTGTGGGTAGTGTGTTGTGTGGAGTTGTAATACTAGAGGCAAGTTGTCTTAGTTGTCATTGTAATCTCGATCTTATTATTAATAGTGAAGTTGTTTGCCCCATCCTTGTTTTGTGTCCACTTAATCGCTTCCAACAGTTTTCCCAAAACATAGAAGACAACTTGGAGCATTCATTTTTTTTTTGACGATAGTCCAAAGTTGACAGGAAATTTAGCCCTTGGATTACTAAATCATCACAACCAACAATTTTAGAATAATTGGAAGAAACATCCCTTAATTTTTGTGGATATATTTTCTGACTGTCAATTTAATGACAATTTTCAAGAAGTCAGTGTTCTTAAGGTAAAAGTCTTTTAGACCTTAATTAAAATGGAAGCACACATCTGGACGTGCGATCATTTACTGAGCTCTTAAAGGTACACTTCCAAATCTTTCTTATTAATGTATAATTTCTGAGCCGGTTGAAGCTTAACATGTCATTCAATACTAGTCTTTTATTTGGAGTCTGATGATGTTCCTGATTCACATAGTGAGAGGGAATTAGTGCACAGAAGCCGGACCACAATCGTTGTCCCGTGTTTGTTGCCAAAAATCACCTGGAATTGATGCAGATTTTGCGTGGCCCATAAAATTAGGGTGGAGTAGGGGGACCCTGATGCCAGAATCTACACTGGTGAGAAGTCACCCCCAAAGAGTCCTTAATTTCAGCAGGGTTGTTGGCTTAGCAGATGGTAAGTAGATACCAAGAAACAGACTAAAAATCTGTCTGAAAGAGAAAAACATGGAAACATATCTGACCGATAATACATGCAACAACAACACTAAAGTCTCTATCTCACTATCACCAATATTACGTAACTCTATAAAAACAAATAATTTTTTCCTGCCAGAAACTCCATGATAACACTACTAACTTGTTGTATATGGATGGATTACGAGAAGCCGCTGACTGCTCCCAACTTATCAAGTATTATATTTTCCTGTTTTGCATATGAAAGCTTGTCAAGATATTCAAAAGATGAACAAATCTTGAAAAGAAGATAAAACCATGAACCAGATTGACACGTCAATGTCTAATTCTCAGACCGACACACAAAGTAACTAAAATTGATATTGGACAATCCAGTTAGATGCGCCGATCTCATTATTTTTTTCCCCAATGAGAATGAGAAAAAATACATGGGACTCTTAAAAAGGTGTTAAAGGCAATAATAGAAATTTTGAAGTAAAAAAAAGTATCAGTAAAAGATGTTCCTCTAGGTAATAAAAAACATTGGCTTCTAGGTAATAAAAAGCATGGGCTTCTAGGTAAAAAATGAAGGGGACGTTTATATATCCAAGGTAAATCAAAATTCTAATTAGTTTCAATCAAACAAGGAATAAGAACTTGTGCACGCAATTATAACATTCAATACAATCCCAGAGCCTAAATGACCAATATGAAGGATGTTGGAGCATGCGTTCCGCATCTCTTAATCTGAGAATAGTAAATACCGTGATGTACTTGATCCAGTATTTTGTGTGTTTATAGTGTGCAGGTTGTACAGGTTCAATGAGGAGATAACTCCTTGGTCATGGGCATGATCCAATGGTGTGCACACTTTAGCAAAATAAAAGGATGTGTTTTGTGTGCTGAACTTCAAACAACCATAAATTTCAATCCGGAAAGAGTTACGGGACGTTCTGTTGAATTTTCTCAAAGTGGTCACCAGGATTGTCTAATGCCAAATTAATATCCTCAGAACTATCAAGATCACACCTTGATCGTGCAGAAACCAGGAAAGCAAGCTCAACAACCAAATGCAATCACAGGGAAGCTGATCATATATTCTTTTATTCCTTCTTTACAATGCGAGGTATACAGGGCGAGACATGCTTTCGCTAGTACACAGGAAAACAGGAAAGATTACAAGTCAAACAATTAGAACGGACAGAACTGGAGACCGCCGAGACTGCCCAGTCCGCCGAAGTCGCCGTAGCCGCCCGAACTGCTGATGCTGTTACTAGAAGACGAATAGAACACCGAGTCCGCCGAGACCGCGAGGTCGCGCGGACACACCGTTATTCGCTTCCTGCTACAAGCCCCTGTTGAACTGCGGAACAAACCGCCTAGACCGCCGAGTTCGACGGACAAGTTATTGAACTTGGAAACGTTGAAGCAGAGAAAACTGGCAAGTCGCAGAAGCGACCTACTGAAACCGCTGATTGAAACCGCAAACTTCACTGATACTGACCGCAGTCAAAGACAAACTCCTGGCTCCTCAGTGTTAGCCGCGTAAGCTGCAAACTACAACCAGTTATATCTGCTCAACCCGCACGGACAGCAAAAAACAGACCGCAATAATTAACCAAGCCCTCACTTACTGTTCACTCAGTTACTGTAGATGTCCCGGGGGGTCTATTTATAGGTGAGGTGAGGAGTGTGGTCACCACCCTAGTGAATAGAGTCACCACGCCAGCTTGCACGCTAACACAACCCAGTCCGACAAGTCCGCAAGGACTTGGCCAAACCAATCCTCCAGGAGCTAGGTCAAAAAACTAGTCCGCTACCATGCGGACACAAGCCAGCCCGCACAATACAAGCGCAGCGTCAGTCCGCCCAACGCAAGCATAGCGCCAGACCGCCACTCAACACAACATACGGACACACCCGCAAATCATGTTGCATCAGTCCGCATACTGTAAAGAGGCAGTCCGCACAGCCTGGCAACAACGCCACAACCCGCCACGAGTCGACCAACAGGCAGTCCGCCCGGTTAACAGCGGAATCTGCGGACACTGCGGACACCGTGGACTTGTCACAGAATCACCAAGTCCAGCAGCCCAACAAGCAATGACGCGAGCACGGTGGACACAGAAGACCCAGACGGCCATTCAGCAAGACAGACCGCCACAAAGATGTGAGACATCCATCACAACATGGAGAGCTCGGCAAGAACAAAAGCCCATATCCAAAGCGTCCACAAATGCGGACTCCGCGGATGCAAAAAAGCAAGTCCGCCAACACACCGCGGATAATACTGCCAATCTGCCCGATTACCACAAGAGCTGGCTAACTACAAGGCTACAAATCAAGCTAAGCACCGCCAACAGATCGCCAACACAGTCCACGCAGGCCGCTCCACTCGATGCCCAAGTCCCAAAGACATTCTTTGCTAAACAACATCCAGGCCGCACATCAGACCGCCAAGATTGCAAGAGAGGTCGCACAGGCCGCTCCACAAGAACAGCCAAGCCACCATCCAAGGAAGGTCCCCCAGGCCGCAACCAGCAGTCCGCTCAGGCCGCAGCCTCAGACCGCTCAGGCCGCTCAGACCGCCCGGGCTGCCCTATCACCCACTTTCACTTCATAAATTTCAACACTCTCCCTTGAAGTGAGAAGTGGTGATCAAGCCCAGCAACCCTCATAACCGTTGAAATAGCCCCTTCAACAGTGGCTTCGTGAAGATGTTAGCAAGATTGTCTTCACTCCGAACATGCCCGACCACAAGAGATCCCTCCAGCACCTTCTCCCTTATCAAGTGGTGCTCGATCTCAATATGCTTGGTCCTTGCATGACACACTGAATTCTTCACCAGTTTGAGAGCACTCTCATTGTCACCCCGAAGTAAAATGGGAGCTTGCACTTCCTCATGAACATCCTCTGCAAGACTTCTCAACCAGATGGCTTCCCGAGCAGCCAAGGCTAAAGCCTTATACTCTGCTTCCGTAGTAGACACAGACACCTAATCTCGCTTCTTGCTACACCACGAAATGCAAGTTGATCTACAAGTGAACACATAACCCGAAGTTGATCTTCGATCATCCGAGTCACCATCATAATTAGCATCTGTGTATCCAAGCAAAGAAAACAACATGTCCCTACTATAGAGGAGTCCCATATCAGAAGTCGCCTTGACATATTTCAATACGTTCTTTGCCGCTACAAGATGAGACTTCCTTGGTTCATCCATAAATCGACTTACTCGGCCAACAACATAAGCAATATCTGGCCTTATAATCATTAAGTAGATCAAGCTCGCAACAAGAGCGTTGAACACCAAGGGATCAGGAAGAATCCTTCCTTCATCTCATCGAAGCTTTAGACCAAGATCCAGTGGAGTAGTGCAACTCTTCCCTTCACCCATACCGAATCGATTCACAATGCGATCCGCATATCCTTTCTGGAAAATGAGTATCCCACTCTCCTTCCTCTCCACTTCAAGGCCAAGAAAGTGATGAAGCTCCCCCAAGTCTTTCATCTCAAAGCGAATAGCTAGCTCGGCCCTGAGCCTAGCCACCACCTCCTCTGAATTCCCTGTGATGATAATATCATCAACATACAACAGGACCAAGACTTGCATCTCCCCCTCCTTCTTGATGAATAAGCTGGAATCCGAGTTGGAAGCAAGATAACTGCAGAATTGAAGATACTCTGCTATCTTCCCATACCAAGCTCTAGGAGCTTGCTTCAACCCGTAGAGAGCCTTCCTGAGTTTGCAGACATAGTCCGGATGAACTTCAGAAACAAAACCAAGTGGTTGATCCATGAAGATGTCCTTATCAATTTCTCCATAAAGAAAATCATTCTTCACATCAAGCTGCCACATTCTCCATCCCTTGCAAACGGCCAAGGCGATCACCACCCGAACTGAAGTCATCTTTGCAACTGGACTAAATGTCTCCTCATAGTCTTCTCCATACTGTTATGAGAATCCTCGAGCAACCAGGCGAGCTTTGTATCTATCAATGCTCCCATCAACCTTCTTCTTCAACTTATATACCCACTTGCAAGTCACTGGAGTAATGCCATCAACCTTGGGCACAAGGTCACAGGTTTCATTCTTCTTGAGAGCAAAGATCTCCTCCTTCATGACATCTTCCCACTACTTAACTCCAGTGGCCTCATTGAAGTTTGCAGGCTCTCGCTCATCCAGAGGACCTGCAAAGAAGCACGAGACAAAACTCACTACATTCCCATCACAGTACCGAACTGGTGGCTTAAAAACCCTCTTTGATCTCCGAAGGGTCTGCTCCTTGCTCACCACCTCCGCTGATTATTCAGGCTCAGCTCCATTCCCGGGATAGCTTTGAGCAATGCTCCCCCTACTTCCTGAGCCTGAAACCTTAGCACAAGAGCTTGAAGCAACAAGAGCTGTTGGTGAAACAACAAGCTCTTTTTCCAGAACTTCAGCAGCCACCTTCTGCTCTTCATCAACCTTGCTCTCTGGTAGATTAACCGACCTACCTCCATACGATGTCAGTTCATCAAAGACCACGTCTCTTGATACAACAAACTTCTTCGTCACAGGATCCATGCATTTCCATCCCTTCTTTCACTCATCATGACAAAAAAAGACAAGCTTCCTTGCCTTTGCATCAAACTTTGTCCTTGAAGCATCCGGGACATGCACATAGCAATTTGATCTAAACACCCGAAGGTGTTCCACACTTGGATTTTTCTTCAGCAACATCTCAAAGGGAGACTTCATGTTGATCGGGCTGAGTGGCATCCGATTGATGACGTAAGAAGCACAAGATATCCCCTCTGCCCAGAAGGACCTAGGAATGTCTTTCGCATTAAGCCAACACTTGCGGGTTTCCATCAGATGACGGATCTTCCGCTCCACTACTCCTTTTGTTGTGGAGTATGAGCACAAGTAAGATCTCTTTGGATCCTGTGCTTCATGCAGATGTTAGAAAACTCGGAGGAGACAAACTCACCACCGTTGTTTGTTCTAAACTTCTTGATCCGCAAGTTAAGCCGGCC
Source organism: Platanthera guangdongensis (assembly GCA_039583875.1). NCBI lineage: Eukaryota > Viridiplantae > Streptophyta > Magnoliopsida > Asparagales > Orchidaceae > Platanthera > Platanthera guangdongensis. The sequence goes on from CM077162.1 coordinate 147,154,783, forward strand.
CTCCACTTGCTCCTTGAACTCCACAAACACCTGGAAAGCTTCTGACTTGTCCTTCAAGAAATAAACCCAAGTGTATCTTGAGTAGTCATCAATCAGAACAAGCATGTATCTGCTTCCACCAAGGCTAGCAGTGGCGGTTGGTCCCATCAAGTCACCATAGATACACTCCAATGGTCTCTTGCTCCTCGTTTGTGACTTATCAAACGAAAGGTGATGAGCCTTGCCGTACTGACATCCCGCGTAAACGTGATCGTCACCAAAGGAAGACAGCTTAGGTAAGCGTCTTACAAGGCTCCCGTTTGCCATCGCTTTTAACTTATCCATTCCTACATGCCCCAGCCTTTCATGCTATATAGCAGTGCTATCGTTCTCTCTCATCCGATCAACATAAGAGTTAGTTAAAAGAACAAACAAGTTATTTACTCTCCTCCCAACATGAGCAACATCAGCCTTAAACGATGATACGTTGCGAAGGAACTTCACTTCTATTGGACCAAATAGAACGTGATAACCCGCGTCTACCGTATTGGTCACAGAGAAGAGGTTCTTCTTCATGCCGGGTATGTGATACACACTCCTTAAAGTGAGTGGCCCCTTATCACTACCCAAAGACAGAACCCCCTCCTTCTCTACTGCATAAACAGTATTCTCAACAGTTATGATAGCTTCGTTACTTGAGTAGGCTTGCAGAGGAGAGAACTTTGACTTGTCTCTGGTGAGGTGATGACCATACCCAGAGTCCACGATCAACTCATCGTTGAAGTCGACAGTGGACAAAGCACGGACACAAGTGCCCGTCATGAAGGCTCCGCCTCATCCAGCTTCTTCAGTACTCAAGCAAGCTTCCTCCTTGCTTGCAGCATGCCCAGGCTGCAGTTTGACCTTGCAGTCACGCTTGAAGTGTTCTCGCTGATGACACCTATAGCACTTCAATTTCTTCTTCCAATCCTTCTTAGGAGCAGCGCTCCTCTCTGGCTGATAAGAAGTTGAAGGCTCATTTTCAGCAGTGATGTTCTTCTTCTTTCCTTCCCATCTCTTCTTCTTCTTGCCCGTGAACAACGCTTCACTACCTCCTTCAGAGATAGTCATTCCTGGCATCTGTCTTGCCAAACTTTCCTGCGAAGCAAGCAGGTTCTCAAGCTCCAGCAGAGATGGCTGAGTAGCCCAGCCTTGAACAGAGGTTACAAAGGCAACATACTCCTTCCGCAAGCCGCGAATTATGTGCCTTTTCAACTTTGCCTCGGAGATAGGCTCATCAGGATCAAGCGTTGATATCTCAGCACACAGGTTCTTCATTTTCAGAAAGAACTTTGAGATGGTCAGGTCTCCTTGAGTTGTCCTAGCCAACTCATTTTCCAGGAACTGTAGCCTCGCCACATTCTTCCTGTTGAACAACCCATCAATAGTTGTCCAGATATCAGCAGCCGACTCACATCCAATGATGTGATCAAACAACTCTGGTGAAACAGCCCTCTTGAGAGTAAACTGCGCCTTTGCATTAGTTTTCCTCTAGACTCTCACCTGCTCAGCAGTTCCAAAAGCAGTAGTAACCTCCTGCCTGTCGTCACCACCGACGACCTCCCATAGCTCCTCGCCAAGAAGAAAACTCTTCATGCATGAATTCCACTTCTTGAAGTTAGTCGTGGTCAAGAGTTAAATACCCAGACCTCTTGCATAGTTTCCTTCAATTGCAGCAACTTTGGTTAAGCTTCCAGAAGAACATAGCAACAACACAAGTTGATCACCGCTCAAGCAACTGAACCTTGCTTTGATACCATGTTGAATTTTCTCAAAGTGGTCACCAGGATAGTCTAATGACAAATTAATATCCCTAGAACTATCAAGATCACACCTTGATCGTGCGGAAACCAGGTATGCAAGCTCAATAACCTAATGCAATCACATGGGCAAGCTGATCATATATTCTTTTATTCCTTCTTTACAATGCGAGGTATACATGGCGAGACATGATTTTGCCAGTACACAGGAAAACAAGAAAGATTACAAGTCAAACAATTCGAGCGGACAGAACTGGAGACCGCCGAGACTGCCCAGTCTGCCAAAGACGCCGTAGCTACCCGAACTGCTGCTGCTGCTAGAAGATGAATAGAACACGGAGACCGCTAAGACCACGAGGTCACGCGGACACACCTTTATTCGCTGCCTGCTACAAGCCGCTGCTGAACTGAGGAACAGACCGCAGCAAGTAATAATCCTGATGGATACCATAATCAATGCTCCTTCCAACAGTTATATTCATAGAATTTTAAGCATTAATTATTCAGGAATTATTGCAATAGAATAAGGACAAAGGAAAGGAAAAAATCCAAGTCTCTAGGCCGTTAGCAATTAATGAAGAAGGAATTCAAAAATTCAGAGGAGAAAATTCGATTGATCATATAAAAGAGATTTTTATTTTCTTCTCGAAGAACAATAGATACACAAGTGAACAAGAGAGTCCAGAGTAGAAAGAGAACACAAGGCACACAAAAAAGATCAACAGCCATCACATTATATTCCTTCTATGTACTAAAAACAATCTTGTTTCACCATGACATTGCTGAAGAAGAAGAAGAACATCCATTTCAAATCAAGAGTCTTCTTCAACCTTCACTCCAGGATTCTTCAAGGGCAACAAACTTTTATCAGTCAAGAAGTTCCTAGATCTGTTCAAATAAAGGCTAAAGATAGAAGACCTACACGTTGAAGCAAAGCTCCAATCTTTCTGAACAATTCAATATCTCAGGGGGAGCTTTGACAACATCTATATTCACTTATCTTCTCAGTTGTTGAGAAAGAGAAGACACCATAAATTTCTCACCCACTCACTGTACAAAGGGTTATTTAACTCCCTTCAAAAGTTATTCCTTGGTTGCAAGTCTCCTGATCAAAAGACTTGGGTTGGTTTTTGAGCACCTGATCAAAAGCTCATTGGTGGCAGTCACCTGATCAAAACCTATTAGTGGATTCCTACCAGGTTGGTAGAAGAGTGGATGTACCCAGGTTGGAGAACCACTATAAAAGTTCTTGTGTTGTTTGATTTCCCTCTTTCTTTTTGTTCTTGTTGTGCCTGTGTTAGTTTTGTTTTGATGTGACTGTGTTAGATTAATCTTAGGTTGCTCTTTTTGTTTTCTTTTAATATTGGTATCTATTATTTGCTTTACTTTGAAAATCTTATAAACAGCAAAAAGTTTTCAAGATACTCTATTCACCCCCCCCCCCTCTAGAGTATATCAGGTCTAACCCTCACTTTCATGCAGGAAGGCTATCACCCAGGGGTCGTGTAATTCTCATTCGTCCAGCGTTACTCGTCGAACTCTAATTCATCGAATCGCAAAGGTCTAATTCGGTGAACTGAGAAGGTTCAATTTGTCGAGCTGAGAACGTTAATTCATTGAACGCAAATTCATCGAATTGAGCCTTTGCCTTAACTTATTTTTGTCAAGCAAATTTTAGGTTTAAGCCATAGATGAACAACGGCGGGCGGAAAGGCTCCCTCTCTGGGTAGGCACAGGGGCTTGTGCCTCAGGTTGGCGGAAGCCCATCAGCCTTTGGTATTGAGTGATGCTTCTCCACTTAACGCCCCTTCAGTCTTTTGGTTCCCGCCCGGGATAGGCAGGAAGTCTCGTGCTCAGAATGAGTAGGGTTCCCACAGAGCTCAGCATGACGATCTTCCGTCAGATGGGACCCACACCTAAAATTACCTAAATACCCCTGGGTCTGCATTTAGCCCCTAAGAACAGTGGAGTTTGGCTTTTGGCAAACAAACCAAGGGCATTTTAGTAATTTTAGGGCAGCAAAATAAAGCTTTTTGAAGACCAAATATTGAAAATATATAAATAGACCCACAGGATACCTCAGAAGGTAGATTTTTCTGATACTCTCATTTTTCCTTCTTGAGCTTTCTGAGGTACTCCTAGCTCAGGAATTGCTTTTGGAGGGGAAGTGGTCAGAGAACTTCTGGTTTAGAGGAGGGACCTCCCAGCTGAGGATTTTGGTAAGTTCTTAGTCCTTTATCGCTAGTCTGGGGTTGAGGTTTGGGAGAAATAGGTGTTGGTTACACCCCATGGTCCGAACTCTCGTTGAGGCCAGTTTTTGGCTTAAACATTTCTAGTGCGGTGAGCGTGGACCGTAGCTGACTCAGGAAAATCCCAAGTTAAGACTCATGGCTAGGGATGAAGGAGAAGGAGCTGTCTCAGGGTGTTCTCCCTCTCAGGGAAGTGGGGTGACTTCGGGGATGCTGGAATACTTCAGGCGGGAAGTCCTCCAAACCATCCACTTGGCATTCTAGGCAAGGAGCGAGTGGGCAATGCCTCTAGTCCTGGTGGTTCTTGCCCCATCATTGGGCGAAAATGCTCTCGAGTAGCACCCCGGGAAGGAGGTTCAGGCAGTGGTTGTGGAAAGGGATGTCCTTAGGCGGGAGCTATTCCTGGGACAGACCAGTGCGAATAAGGCAAGCGAGCCGAGGTCGTGCGACGAACCGTCTCGGCAGGCAAGGGGCGGCTGCCCCTTCAGTGAGCTCATCATCTCAGCTGCAATTTTGGTGGGGTTTCGGTAGGCATACATGACCTACTATACGGGGAGGGACGACCCCACGCAACATGTGCAGTGGTTTGAAGATGTTGTTTCCATAAGGAAAATGTCGGATTCCTTCAAGTATAGGCTCTTCGCCATCACTCTGAAGGAGAAGGCCAGGGACTAGTTCCACCAATTTCCTGCGAGGTCACTCAACTGCTTCGAGGATCTGCGACGCGGGTTCTTGCTAAGGTTCTCAACTTCTAAGAAGAAGAAGAAGGGATCAGAGTGCTTGTTTTCCATCAATCATAGGCCGGAGGAGATGTTGGGACACTATGTCGATAGGTTCCAAGAGGTGATTCTACGGGTTCAGGAGATGTCGGGATACACGGTGATGTTTGCCTTCACACTTAGGCCGAGGTCCAGCTTCTTTAGCATAAAGCTGAAGAGAGTTCCCCCCTCTCCATCGAGGAGCTGATGGAGAGGGCGGAGATGGAAATTAATATAGAGGCGACAAATCTGGCGTTTGCCAAGAATTTGTCCAAGTTGGCAGAGGATGATGGGAAGGAATCAGGAGCAGGGAGGCAGAGAGAGCAGAGAGAGGAGATAAGGAGAGAGGAACCCCGAGGGCAAGGGCAGCAACAAGGTTGGGGGTCGCGAGAGCCGAACAACAGGTTAGGCTGGAGACCTCAAGAAGGTCACCCTCAGGGACAGGGTGGTGGATTCCAAGGAAGGGACAACAACCGCAAGCAAAGGAGGTTCAACCAACCAGCCTGTAGGTTAGGACAGAGTGTCCCCATCCCACCACAACTGGAAGCTATGAAGATAGTGAGGGGAAGAGGAGGAAGGAGTGGAGCTCGGGGAGGAGCGAGGAGGAGAGAAGGCAGGGTGGCGTTGCCCTTCTGTGACTTTCACCAGGAGGTGGGTCATGCAACAGCCACCTACCCGGAGTTTCTGGAGATGAGAGTGGCTAGGGGGCAGGTCCAGCAGCTGTTGCCCGTGAGGATTGAGGAAGTTCTGCAAGGAGGAGGAGAGGATAGATGTGAAGATCGGGTGGACTTGGGAGCCCGAATAGGGATCAGTGTGATCCATGGGGGTGTGGGGATCGAAGCCACTCGTAAGGGAATCTTCTAAACCATGTATCGAAGGAGCGTCGCCTTAACCTCCCAGACCCCACCACATGAGGGAAAAAAGTCACTTTCTCATTGAAGGACATGTCCAACTATGAAGACTAGTTCTTTGACGCCTTGGTGATCTAGGCGGCGGTAGAGAATTTCATTGTCTCCAGGATTCTGGTAGACAACGGGAGCACTGTGAATGTAATCTTCAAGAAAGCCTTTAACGAGATGAAGGTGGAGGCTTGGAGAGTTTTGGCCTCGATTGGACCATTGTTTGGATTCTCGGGGGAGCGGAAGGAAGTTGAAGGAGGGGTGGGGCTGCATGTGACGTTGGGGGGGGGGGGGTGTCGGTTCGTCATCGTTGATGCTCCGAGCAGCTATAACACAATATTTGGGAGGCTTCTTATCAACGCCTTTCGTTGCATCCCCTCCTCATTTCATCAGTGCCTAAAGTTTAGCATTGGAGTACTGCAGGTCAGGATCAGGGGGTATGCAAAGGTGGCGAGGCAGTGTTTCGTGACTGTCGTCAATACCATTTCTTGGATGACAGAGGCTGAGGAGCTGGAGGAGGAGATGGCGATGGAGCAGGAAGCTGCGGGGGAAGGAGAGATGAGCGTAGGAGAGGCTTGCAGGAAGATAGCGGGGGAAGGAGAGATGAGCCTAGCTAGGTGTGGTTAGGAAGAAGACTAAAGAGGAGTTTGTGGAGAGAGGAGTGGTAAGCCTAGGTAAGGCTGGAGAGAAGACTGCAAGGGAGCAAGGGGTAGAGGGAGAAGCTGGCGGTGAGACCCAGAGGGGTGAAGAAGTGGAGTTATCTGAGGAAGGCATGTTGGAGGCGATGGAGGTTGAGAGGGCATAAGATGAGGATGTGTTGAGAGAAGAGGGGGAAAGAGCCGGCTAGAGCCGCGGAGGAAGTCGTGGAGATGGAGGTCATCAACAGGGCAGGGAAGACATAAAAGGTAAGGGTCAGTAGGGGCTTGCACCCAGAAGATCAGGCAAGGATGCGAGAGTGGATCCAAAAGAATGTTGACATCTTTGACTGGAGCGCGGTGGACATGTCAGGCATCGATGCTGATGTGGCTTGCCACCGTCTGAAACTGGATCCCAAGACGAGTCCCATTCACCCGAATATGAGGACCATCGCCACCAAGCTGGAGGATCCCATCAGCGAGGAGGTTAAGAAGCTTCTCGATGCAAGTTTCATCTCAGTGATCTAGTACCCAGGCAAGATCTCCAATGTGGTAATGGTACAGAAGGGTGATGGGAAGTGGTGCATGTGTGTAGATTTCTATTTATTGAATAAATCATGCCCTAAGGATTGTTATCCCCTACCTCGGATTGATGCGCTGGTTGATTCACCCGTCGGTTTTTCTATTATGAGTTTTTTGGATGCTTTTTCAGGTTATCACCAGATCCGCATGCATCGCCCCGATGTTAAGGATGTCTCCTTCATCACAAGGGAGGGATGCTTTAGCTTTAAAATGATGCCATTTGGGCTAAAGAACGCGTGGGCTATGTACCAACAAATGATGGATCAGGTGTTTAAAAATCAGATGGGTAGGAACCTGGAGGTCCATGTAGATGAACACATGGTAAAGAGCAGGGATGTGGGTTCACACCTACTTGACTTGGAGGAGACATTTGCTACCCTGCAAAAGTTCAAGATAAGGCTAAACCCCCAGAAGTATGTCTTCGGGGCAAGCCGAGGCAAATTCCTCCGACACCTTCTAACCCCGGGGGGGTCGAGCCTAACTCGGATAAGGTGAAGGCCATCATGGAATTTGAAACACCTCGCAATGCCAAGGAGGTTCAGCGCTTGAAGGGTAAGCTGGCCGAGCTGATTCGATTACTCTCCATTGCTGGGGAGAAGTGCTCACCCTTCTTCAAAACGCTTCGGGGGAACAAAAAGTTTAAGTGGACGGAGAAATGTGGGGAGGCTTTCCGGGCCTTGAAGGCTCAGCTATCCGAAGCGACGCTCCTACAGAGCCCGAAGGAGGGAGAGGACCTAGCCTTGTAGCTTGGGGTAGGTGCAGAGGCTATAAGTTCTATTTTGGTAATGGAAGAAGGTAAGAGGTAGTTACCCATCTACTATGTCTGTAGGAAATTAAAGAAGGCTGAGTTATGCTATCCCATCCTAGAGAAGTTGGTTTTCTCTCTGATCGTCTTAGGCAGAAATCTCAGGCCATAGTTTTAGGCTCACTCAATCAAGGTGGTGACCGACCACCCATTGCGCAAGATCTTTGAGGGGGTAGAACACTCAGGGCGGTTGGCCAAGTGGTCCATTGAGCTCAGCGAGTTTGATGTCTCCTTCGTGCCAAGGATATCCATCAAGTCACACGCAGTGGCTGACTTCTTGGTCGACTACGTCATAGAGCTGGTGGGGGGAGGAAGCACTGCCAAGGGAAGCGTAAAAGATGTTCGTTGATGGAGCCTCGGCGAAATATTCCCTTGTGGGAGGGGTAGTTTTGATAAGCATTCAAGGGGTCACCATAGAGCAAGAAGTGGTGCTGCACTTCCCGATCACAAACAATCAGGCGGAGTATGAGGCTATCATAGCTGGGATGTGGTTGGCTAAGGAGCTCAGGGTTGACGACGTGGAAGTGCTCATAGATTCACTGGTGGTGGTGTCGTAGATCACGGGAGAATATGAAGCTCAGGAGCTCACCCTCCAGAAGTACTTGTCCAAGGCGAGGGTGATCATCGGTTCCAAGCGTTCTCAGTTCAGCACGTCCCTAGGGAAGAGAATGAAGCAGCGGACCGATTTGCCAAGTTTGGACCCCGGGTGGGGCGGGGTGTAACACCCCAAATCCCATAATTTGGTAAAGTTGGGTGACACGACCTAGGACACGGGCGTGTCCCAGGGCGTGTCGTGCTCGGGTTGAATAGTTGTGTGTGTGGATGACAAAATTCGGCCGACGATTGTGGAGTGCAGAGTATACGTCCTTTGACACGGGCGTGTCACAGGGCGTATCCTCTGCGGGTCGATGAATTTCAGGTCGACAAAGTGGAGCTCGGGCGTGTCTGCTGTAGTGTATGGGCACACGGCCTGGGACACGGGTGTGTCACAGGCCGTGTCCTTTACGGGATATGCCAAAGGCATTGAGTCCTGGTGAACACGGGTAGGACATGGCTGTGTCTTAGGATACACGGCTTGTGACAAGGGCATGTCACTGGCCGTGTCCCGCTCGGGTTGATTTGGTTTTGTGAGCTGCCTAAAGAATACGACCATAGACACGGGCGTGTCTGAAGGCGTGTTAAGTGACACGGCCCTTGACATGGGCGTGTCACATGAGCATGTACTGGACTGGATAAGTCAGTTGAGCACTGCTTGAGGTACACGGCCTGGGACACGGGCGTGTCACAGGCTGTGTCAGGCAAAACATATGAAATTGTGGCAAAATCATGGCTGTTCCTTTTCTCAGCTGGGATTCAATGGCTGAGAGCCCTCCCTATGTCCTTAAGGCTGGAAAGGTGATGAAAATTCTAATTTGTCATTTGGCCTTCATCTTTCTAAAATCTTAGAGAGAGAGAGAGGAAGAAGGAGGAGGAGGAAGGAGAGCCGACCACCAGTGGTGTTGTGGAGTTCTGACGAGAAATCTGAGGCCAGCGTTGCAGAGGAAAAGCTGTTGCGGTTCTTTCCAGCCAGCTAGGAGCTCATGGCGCTGAAGCGGTCTTCAAGGGTAATGACTTTTCTTCCTAGCCATGTGAAGCCTTCCTTTTTGGCATGTGCATATGATTCCCCCACCAGAGGGTGGCTGGTTATGGGAGTCCCTTGGGTTGATTCATGGAATCCCTAATCATTTTGCATATAGATCCGGAAAAGGAGTACAGAATAGACATGCTGTGTGAAGCCCATCTGGACAGGTTGGTCTGGATTTGTGATGTTTCATCTACGCACCGGAGAAGACTCCGTGATAAATGTGTAGTTTAGGAGTCGATGGGTTAAACCTGTGAAGGGCAGTAGCAGGAAGTATTGGAGTGGTAGTCCAGGAAAATACCCTTGTGATGCTTGTGTTATTGGGTTTTACCTGTGAAGGGGAGTAGCAGGAAGTACTGGATTGGTAATCCAGGAAATACCCTTTGTAATGCTTGATGTTCATGGGTGGTACCTGTGAAGGGGAGTAGCAGGAAGTACTGGCGTGGTAAGTCAGGAAAATACCCTTGATATTTGTGATATTTGCGGGGTTGTACCTGTGAAGGGGAGTAGCAGAAAGTACTGGTGTGCCCAGGAAAGACCCTCTGATGTTGTGATATGAATGAGTGTGATAGTAAGTACTGGTGTGCCAAGGAAAACACCCAGGCTTTATGCCAAACAGACAAGGTGAAACCTACCCGCGCCTTTGATTTAGCCGTGAGTACGCTGTACTCGGTGATGGCAAGGCGATTTGAGCAACAGGGTGTGGATGATCCGACTTGCGTTATGTCCGCCCGGCGTGAGACCTGAAAGTGCGGTCTGTTGGAGCGCATAGTGAGAGTCTTAGGCCTGCGTGCCGTGATACAATGGGGGGCTAGAGGCCAATCCCGGTTCACTAAGACTATAATCTTCGGCTGCACGCCATGGGGAAAATGCTTAATGTTTTACCGTTGGGTTGCGACCCTAATACGGTTGTGGGCAACTGGTTCCCCGGTACACCAAGAATGTGCCCTGAGTGCACGGATAGTCGGGCTGCGTGACTGACGGTTTTGATGGAATGTATGTGCATGAGAGCACAATGTATAATATACATATTTGCATGTATAATGCTATGCCTGTAGGGAAGGAATACCGCCGCCACAGGAAAGGGGTGGGGTCGTTATAATTTGGTCAGCTTAATGCTGACCATTGCCTGTTTGTCACAGTTGGGTGGGCTGTCCCTATGCAGGTGCTGGTGAGCCAAGCGAGAGACATAAAGGCTGAAGTTCCTGCTGCTGCTACTACTGCTGCTATCCCTCGAAGTCTAAGTAAAAATGTTATGTTTGGTTATATGTGGCTGGCCTGCACGCCAATATTTATAGCCACGGTTGTAAAGGACTTGTAAGGCCATAAGGCCAGTTGACTTTGCATTTTCTACTGTTCTTGTTTATATATATAAATGTGGAGCTTTGATATGGTGCACATTAATGTATGGAGTTCAATGTAGTGTTTTAGGCTTCCGCTAGAATGTATATGTGTTAGGATGCCCTACTCTGGTATCACTGCGTGACGTCGCCGTCTGTTTTGTGGTATATGTTGTGGGTCCCCGGCCGGACCTTCTAGTATATACTATGTAAATGGATGGGGTTGTTACATTTTTGGTATCAGCTGTCTCGGTCTTTCCCTTTCGAATTCGTGGTCGAATTCTTTTGTGGGGTGGCAAGCACGTGTCAGTGCGAACCATGTTAACACTAAGGAACTTCGGAATGCCCCCTTTAGTAATGCAAATACGTGTGTTTGAGGAACCTACGCATTCCTATTTTGTTGTTTGCATGTGTGTGGTCGCTAGTGTGTGTGTCATGTTCACCTATAGGTGATGTGGAGTGGTGCGGGGCAATCGGAGCCCCAACGTGCTGATGAAAGTACGGCACCAGCTGCGGTGCCTACAACTCCTCCTTCTGCGGAAACTGTGCTATTAGTTGCTAAGGAATTGTTTTCCATGATTCAAGCACAACCTCTTGGACAGGAATAAGGGCAGGCGCAGCCGACATTGAGGCCAGAACAGGTTGCGGCGAGGCCAGAACCTGTAGCGGATGTGGATCCTCGAGCAGTTGAGAAGCAGTTAAAGAAGTTCATGAGTTTCAACCAGCCTACGTTTATGGGCCTGGGATACCCTACGCAGGCTGACGACTGATTATCGCGCGTCAAGCGGGTTATGATGATGATCGGAATGGAGGAACATCAGAAAGTTACCTTAGCCACCTTCTTGCTGGAATGAGAGGCTCGTTTATGGTGGGATGAGATGGAATTACCCCACTTAGCGGGGAGGCCGTTAACACAAGTGAAGATTGAGGAATTCTCTCGACTCTTCCTGGCAAAGAACCTCCCGGTGGCACAGCGTATTGCCATAGAGAACGAATTCCAAAGGCCGACGCAAGGAGAAGGCAGTGTTGAAACGTACCTGCATGAGTTTACACGCTTGGGGCGTTATGCGGGTTCGATATTTGCTGATGAGCAGAGGAAGACAAATAGGTTCTATGAAGGACTGCAGGACAAGTTACGATTCCTGCTCTCTAGTTCTATGAACCAAGGCTTCCAGGTGCTGGTCGACACTACGTGCGCGATTGAAAAAGGATATGAAAAGGGTGTAAGGGAAGAGGGACTTGGCTGTGAGCAAGCCGGAGTTCAAGGCACCCCGACCTGGGAAAGCGTATTATAAGAAGAAATGGGGCAAGAGGTCCAAGTTGGCTGGACAAGCTCCTTCTTCGGTTGCATCGAGAGCAACATCGCTGACCACTTCAAGTCCGGAGACTCGTATGTGCTTTACATGTGGACGGGTGGGGCATATAGCCCGTGATTGTCGGGTACCGCCAAAGAGTGAAAAGAAGGCGGGAGCGTTGTATGTGGAGAAAGGAAAGGTAGTCGTGGAGTCCTCTGCCTCACAGGCACAACCCCGGGTCTACAATCTTGGCCTGCATGAGGCCATTAAGTAGAGTGACGTCGTCACAGGTACGAGTTAAGTTATTGGTTGTTTTATTGCTTGTCTGTTTTGTTGATTGCCTATTTGTATGCTGCTTGTGTGTGTGACGTGATTGTCACAAGATTTGTGATGATTCGGAACATACTGGCGCGAGCATTGTTTGATATGGGTGTTTCACATTCTTTTCTGTCTAGAGAGTTCATAGCGCGGCTTGGGAAACCTAGTCATGTGAAGATAGATAGCGTCAGGGTGGTTTTTCCGAATGGTTATTTGATACTCGCTGATCGAGCTTGTGATGTGGCGGTCCAAATAGGAAGTCAGGATTTCTATTTGACTACATCTGTATTGTCGATATCGGAATTTGACGTGATCTTTGGTATGGATTGGCTCGCGGAGCAGCATTCCTTGGTTGATTGTAATGCCAAGGAGATCACGTTGGGCCAGAATACCGAGCAGGAGACTAAGTTCGCGGGTATGCGAGGAGTGGGTAGGAAGTTGACGTCTGCACTCCAAGTAGTCAAGGTTATTCGGAAGGGCGCAGAGTGCTACTTCGCGCTAATTCTTGCTGTTGAGCCCAAGGCCGGTGTGAGCGATGTTTCGGTGGTATCAGAATTTGCAGATGTGTTTCCCAAGGATCTCCCTGGGCTACCACCCCAGCGAGAGATTGACTTCATGATCGAGTTGGTGCCAGGTGAGAAACCTGTGGCCCGCTCGCCATATCGCATCGCACCAAAGGAAAAGACGGAGTTGAAAGTCCAACTGCAAGAGTTGCGAGAAATGGGTTATATACGCCCAAGCATGTCACCTTGGAGTTCGCCTGTTCTGTTTATGAAAAAGAAAGGCGGCAGCTTGCGGTTATGTATTGATTACCACGAACTGAACAAGCTGACTGAGAAGAATAAGTATCCGATCCCCCGGATTGATGAGTTGTTCGATCTGATGGTGGGTTCAACCATCTACTCCAAGTTGGATTTGAAGTCTGGTTATTACCAGTTGAGGATTGGGAAGGTGACATTCCCAAGACCGCATTTGGAACACGTTACGGGCATTATGAGTTCACGGTCATGTCATTTGGATTGTGCAATGCACCATCGGTGTTTATGGACTTGATGAACCGAATATTCCAAGAGTAGCTGGATCTGTTTGTGATTGTGTTCATTGATGATATTCTGGTGTACTCGCAATCGAAAGCCGATCATGAAAACCACTTGCGGTTGGTGTTGCAAACGTTGAGGAAGAATAAGCTCTACGCCAAGTTCTCAAAGTGCTAGTTTTGGCTATCGTCAGTGGCTTTTCTGGGCCATGTGGTAAGCAGAGAGGGCATAGGGGTGGATCCGACAAAGATAAGGGCCATACAGGAGTGGCCAGTGTTGTCTTCAGTGGCCGAAGTTAGGAGCTTCCTTGGACTGGCTGACTACTATAGAAGATTTGTTGCAAACTTCTCGCGGATCGCTTTGCCTCTAACCACACTGACGAAAAAGGATCAGAAGTTTTTTTGGACGCCAGAGTGCGCACGATCTTTTGAAGAGCTGAAGGTTTGGTTGACCACGATGCCCGTGTTGACATCGTTATGTGATACCGAAGGATTCGAAATCTACAGTGATGCTTCAGGAAGCGGCTTAGGCCGCGTTCTTCTGCAAAATGGGAAAGTGATTGCTTATGGCTCTCGCTAGTTGAAGGTGCATCAGAGAAATTATCCCGTCCACGACCTAGAGTTGGCGGCGGTAATATTTGCACTGAAATTATGGAGGCATTATCTGTATGGTGTGAAAGTGGAAATCTATACAGACCACAAGAGCCTAAAATACATATTGGAGCAGAAGGACCTGAATATGCGACAACGAAGGTGGTTGGAGTTCCTCGGGGAATATATCTTTGCAATCCATTATACTCCCGGAAAGGGAAATGTGGTCGCGGATGCCTTGAGTCGAAGAGCTCCGGTAAGAGCAAGCTGGTTGTAGAGGCACGATGAACATATAATCCAAGAGTTGGAAGCGTTAGAGATTTATTGTATTGACAAGAATTTGACAGCTGATGCATGCTTGAACTGGACGGAGGGGCAGTGTGACCTTGCGGACAAAGTTCGACGAGCAACGGAGCCGGATGCTAGTCTGCAACGCTATGCGAAGGATGGGCCAGAGGACAAATTCTCCTGGGATGACGGCCTATTGCAGAAAGAGGGTCATTTGTGCGTCCCAAGTTTGGGCAAGTTGAGGGAAGAGTTGATGTATGAAGCGCACTACACGAAGTACTCAATTCACCTTAGTAGCACAAAGATGTTCAGAGACATGAAAAAGCTGTTTTGGTGGCCAGGACTGAAGAAAGATGTCGGTCATTATGTGGCCAAATGCCAGACTTGTGCTATGGTGAAGGCAAAATGCCAGAAACCTAGCGGTTTCTTGAATTCGGTACCGATTCCGGAGTGGAAGTTCGACAATATTTACATGGATTTCGTGCACGGGTTGTCGAGATCTCAGTGCGGAAATGATTCCATCTGGGTGATTGTCGACCGGCTGACAAAAGTGGCACACTTCCTTCCGAACAGCCGGGACAATTCAGTAGAAAGTTTGGCAAAGCTTTATGTTGAGCATATTGTGAGGCTATATGGTTTTCCTCAGAGCATCGTAAGTGATCGAGATGGGCGGTTCACATCGAATGACTGGAGGCTAGTTCATCAGCTATTGGGCACGAAGTTAACATTCAGTACGGCCTTTCATCCCCAAACAGATGGCCAAACTTAAACACCAACAGAACGATGGAGGATGTGCTCCGGATGTGTGCCTTGGACTTTGGGAATAGATTGGAAGATCATCTCTATATGGTGGAATTTGCCTACAATAACAGCTACCAAGCGAGCATCGGTATGGCACCGTTTGAAGCTCTGTATGGATAGAAGTGTCGTACTCCTTTGGCTTGGGTAGAAGCAGGTGAATCCAAGTTGTATAGGAGTAATGAAGTCGATGAAGCAAACTCGACAATACGCACTATTCAGGAACGGCTACTGTTAGCTCAAGATCGTCAAGCGAAATACTACAATACCAGGCACCGGAATGTGGAATTCGCGGTGGGTGATTGGGTATACTTGAAGATCAAACCCTTCAAAGGCATGTCCCGGATTAGACATTTGAAAAAGTTGAGCCCGCGGTACTTGGGTCAGTTTGAAGTGGTCGTGCGAGTTGGGGAGGCTGCATATCGGCTAGCTCTTTTGGCAGACTTGAGGGATTACATGATGTGTTTCACATCTCCGTGCTTCAGAAAGCCGTCAAAGATCTAGCTCAGGTGATCGAGAATGATCGTGTGCCGGTGGAGTATGGGCTAACAACGAAGGTTAGGCCCATTCGGATCGAAGATCGTGGCGATAAACAGTTGCGGAACAAGACAATCGGGATGGTCAAAGTCCGGTGGGACAATTGCGGCCGTGAAGAACTCACATGGGAGCGCGAGCAGACCATGCGAGCTGAATTTCCCGAGCTCTTTGTGTAACTGTTGTGCAGTGCGTGTTATGTTGTATTGAACACTCATGGAGTAAAATCCTTCTATTTGAGTTCCTTACTTTCTGCAAATTTCGGGGATGAAATTTTTGTAAGGAGGGGAAGGTTGTAACACCCCAAATCCCAAAATTTGGCAAAGTTGGGTGACACGGCCTGGGACACTGGTGTGTCCCAGGGCATGTCGTTCTCGGGTTGAATAGTTGGGTGTGTGGTCGACAAAATTCGGTCGACGATTGTCGAGTGCAGAGTACACGGCCTGTGACACGGGCGTGTCACAGGGCGTGTCCTCTGTGGGTCGACGAATTTCAGCTCGACGAAGTGGAGCTGGGGCATGTCGTCTGCCGTGTATGGGCACACGGCCTGGGACACGGGCGTGTCACAGGCCGTGTCCTTTACAGGATGTGCCCAAGGCATTGAGTCCTGGTGAACACGAGTAAGACACGGTGTGTCTTAGGGTACACGGCCTATGACACGGGCGTGTCACTGGCTGTGTCCCTCTCGGGTTAATTTGGTTTTGTGAGCAGCCTGAAGAACAAGGCCACAGACACAGGCGTGTCTGAAGGCGTGTTAGGTGACACGGCCCTTGACACGGGCGTGTCACATGCGCGTGTACTGGACTGGATAAGTCGGTTGAGCACCGCTTGAGGTACACGGCCTGGGACACGGGCGTGTCACATGCCATGTCAGGCAAAAATATGAAATTGTGGCAAAATCATGGTCGTTCCTTTTCTTAGTTGTGATTCAATGGCTGAGATCCCTCCCTGTGTCCTTAAGGCCGGAAAGGAGATGATAATTCTCATTTGTCATTTGGCCTTCATCTTTCTGAAATCTTAGAGAGAGAGAGAGAGAGAGGAAGAAGGAGGAGGAGGAAGGAGAGCCGGCCACCGGTGGTGCTGCGGAGTTTCGATGAGAAATCCGAGGCCAGTGTTGCGGAGGAAAAGCTGTTGTGGTTCTTTCCAGCCAGCTAGGAGCTCATGGCACTGAAGCGGTCTTCAAGGGTAACGACTTTTCTTCCTAGCCATGTGAAGACTTCCTTTTTGGCATGTGCATATGATTCCCCCAATAGAGGGTGGCTTGTTATGGGTGTCCCTTGGGTTGATTCATGGAATCCCCAATCATTTGGCATATAGATATGAAAAAGGAGTATGGAATAGACATGTTGTGTGAAGCCCATCTGGACAGGTTGGTCTGGATTGGTGATGTTGCATCTACGTACCAGAGAAGACTCTGTGATAAACATGTAGTTTAGGGGTCGATGGGTTAAACCTGTGAAGGGCAGTAGCAGGAAGTACTGGAGTGGTAGTACAGGAAAATACCCTTGTGATGCTTGTGCTATTGAGTTTTAGCTGTGAAGGGGAGTAGTAGGAAGTACTGGATTGGTAATCCAGGAAATATCCTTTGTAATGCTTGATGTTCTTGGGTGGTACCTGTGAAGGGGAGTAGCAGGAGTACTGGCGTGGTAAGTCAGGAAAATACCCTTGACATTTGTGATATTTCCGGGGTTGTACCTGTGAAGGGGAGTAGTAGGAAGTACTGGTGTGCCCAGGAAAGACCCTCTGATGTTGTGATATAAACGGGTGTGATAGTGAGTATTGGTGTGCCCAGGAAAACTCTCAGGCTTTATGCTAAACAGGCAAGGTGAAACCGACCCGTTCCTTTGATTTAGCCGCGAGTATGCTGTACTCGGTGATGGCAAGGCGATTTGAGCAACAGCGGGTGGATGATCCGACCTGTGTTATGTCCGTCCGACGTGAGACCTGAAAGTGCGGTCTATTGGAGTGTATAGCGAGAGTCTTAGGCCTGCGGTCCGTGATATAATGTGGGGCTACGGGCCAATCCCGGTTCACTAAGACTATAATCTCCGGTTGCATGCCATGGAGAAAATGCCCAATGTTTTATCGTTGGGTTGTGACCCTAATACGGTGGTGGGCAACTAGTTCGCCGGTACACCAAGAATGTGCCCTGAGTGCACAGACTGTCGGGCCGCGTGGACGATGATTTTGATGGAATGTATATGCGTGAGAGCACAATGTATGATATATATATTTGCCTGCGTAATGTTATTCCTGCAGGGAAGGAATACCACCGCCCCGGGAAAGGGGTGGGGTCATTATAATTTGGTCAGCTGAATGCTGACCGTTGCTTGTTTGCCACCGTTGGGTGGGCTATCCCTATGCAGGTGCTGGTGAGCCAAGCAGGTCGCATAAAGAATGAAGTTCCTGCTGCTGCTACTGCTACTGCTAGCCCTCGAAGGCTAAGCGAAAATGCTATGTTTGGTTATATGTGGCTGGCCTGCGCGCCAATATTTATAGCCACGATTGTAAAGGACTTATAAGGTCCTAGGGCCAGTTGACTTTGTATTTGCTACTGTTCCTGTTTATATATATAAATGTGGAGCTTTGATATGGTGGACATTCATGTATGGAGTTCAGTGTAGTGTTTTAGGCTTCCGCTAGAATGCATATGTGTTAGGATGCGCTACTATGTTATCACTGCGTAACATCACCATCTGTTTTGTGGTATATACTGTGAGGCCACTACCGGATATTCTAGTATATACTATGTAAACGGATGGGGTTGTTACAGGGGGAACCTTAACCGAGTTATTTCATCCTGCGATCGAGGAGGGGGAGTTGATGGAAGTGGATCGACGACCTTCGTGGGTGGATCCCTTCATGACCTTCTTCACTACAGGTAGCCTCCCCGAAGGGGTCAAGGAAGCAAAGGTCTTTCGGTACAAAGCAGATCACTATCTTATGCATAAAGAGGGATTACATCTGAAGATGCTATCAGGACTTTTGGTGCGATGTGTGGCGGAGGAAGAGATACCAACAATTTTGGAAGAAGTGCACTCTTGAGAATGTGGTAGCCATTCAGGGGGTAGAACGTTGGAAGCAAGGTTGGTCAGGTAGGGATACTTCTGGCCCACCCACCCTTTGAGGTAGGATGCGGCAGAGTTTGCGAGGAGGTACCAAAAGTGTCAGCTTTACACCCATCCAACTCCTACATGCTCAACGACTTCGAAGCATCACGACGCCATGTCCTTTCACCATTTGCGGGATGGACCTAGTCAGGTTGTTTCCTCTGGCGAGCGTGCAGAGAAGGTTCCTCTTGGTTATGATCGACTACTTCTCAATGTGGCCGGAGGTCAAGGCGTTGGCCAAGGTAACCTCCCAGGTCATAAGGAACTTCGTTTGGGGAGAGATTATCTGTAGGCACGAGTTGCCTCAGGCCATTGTCACGGAAAATGGACCACAGTTCGCAAGCGAGGAGTTCATTAGCTTTTGAACTCAATTGGGAATTGACCTCAGGTCTGACTCCGTCCACCATCCTAGGAGACATGACCAGGTGGAGGCGACAAAAAAAATCATAGTGAACCTGCTCAAGAAGAATGTGGATAACTTCAGGGGGAGTTGGGTGGACCAATTCCCCTCAGTGTTGTGGGCTCTGCGAATAACCTCAAACATGGCCACTGGCGAAACCCCCTTCAAACTCTCACATGGGTGTGAGGCGTTCCTAACCGTGGAGTTCGAGGTCCAATCCCCATGGGTTGCAGCCGCAGACAAAGGAGGCGAGGTATGGAGGGAAGGAAATGAGGAGGAGCTACGACTCTCATTGGACATGGTGGAGGAACTTTGCGACATGGCCGCCGTCAGGCAAGAGAAGATCAAGCGGCCGATGGCAAAGTACTTTGATAAGCACATATGGTTTAAACAATTCGCCAAAGGAGATCTAGTCCTAAATAAAGTTGACGCTGCCGAAAGATCGGCCCCTGTTGGTAAACTCAACCCCAATTAGGAGGGGCCTTACATTGTTGAAAAAGTCCTTGGGTCGAGGGGATACCACCTCCAGAATGTGGAAGGGGTATACATGAGTCACGCATGGAGTGGCGATGACCTGAAGCATTTTATCCTTAGCATGGGTAATATTGTGTTTTTTATTATGGTAGTTATTCTAAAGATTGTTTCTTCACAGGTTTTGAAGTGTTTGTAATTTTGGGCAGCCCCAGGTAGACCCGCTGTCAAGGCTCTCACTAGCTTGCAGGTCCATAGGCTCGCCTAGGGGGAAAGGAAAGGGAGATGGAAATTAGCAAGACATCCAGAGGATCCCGTTGCTTAGGCTCTAATTAGCTGGCAGGGATGGAAGGAGCACTCGGCCCCAGGTAGACCCACTGTCCTGTCTCTCACTAGCTGGCAGGTATGTAGGCTCGCATGGGGGATAAGGGAATAACCTGAAAGGATCCCACTGCTCAGGCTCTCATTAGCTGGTAGGGCTGGAGACGCACTCGGCCCCAGGTATACCTGCTGTCCAGGCTCTCACTAGATAGCTGGTCCGTAGGCTCCCCTGGGGGAAAGGAAAGGGAGATGGAAATTAGCAAGACCCCGAGAGGATCCCGCTGCTTAGTCTCTCATTAGCTGGTAGGGCTGGAAGGCGCACTCGGCTCCAGGTAGACCCGCTATCCAGGCTCTCATTAGCTTATAGGTTCGTAGGCTTGCCTGGGGGGGGGGGGGTGTAAAGGAATACCCTGAGAGGATCCCGCTGCTCAGGCTCTCATTAGCTGGCATGGCTAGAAGGCGCACTCGGCCCCAGGTAGACCAGTTGTCCAGGCTCTCATTAGTTGGCATGGCTAGAAGGCGCACTCGGCCCCGGGTAGACCAGCTGTCCAGGCTCTCACTAGCTGGCAGGTCCGTAGGCTCTCCTGGGGGGGGGGGGGGGTAAGGGAATTCCTTGAGTGGAACCCGCTGCTCATGCTCTCATTAGCTCGTAGGGTTGGAAGGAGAACTCGGCCTCGGGTAGACCCTCTGTGCATGCTCTCACTAGCTGGCACATCCGGAGGCTAGCTTGGGGGGAAAGGAAAGGGAGATGGAAACTAGCAAGACCCCAAGAGGATCCCGCTGCTCAGGCTATCATTAGCTAGAAGGGCTGGAAGGCGCACTCGGCCCCGAGTTGACCTACTGTCCAGGCTCTCACTAGCTGGCAGGTCCGTAGGCTCCCCTGGGGGGTAAGGGAATACCCCGAGAGAATCCCACTACTCATACTCTCATTAGCTGCCAGTGATGGAAGGCGCACTCAGCCTCGGTGTTGGGTATTGTATCCACGATTACCTAGATTTGAGGAAGCCCCCCCTGTCAAGCTAAGATGAATTCACAATGTATTTGATGAAACTTTTTCAAGTTGTACTTGCAGTTTCTCCACGCTAAGTGCACACCAATGTCAGGGTGCAGTAGGTCAATATACACGGGTCTGCACGACGTAATCCCTCGTTGAGCAGATCAGTGTGTTGGCCTATGTGTACTCTCTCTATTGGAGTGCACTTACTTTCAAGTACAGGGCCGTTCATATGCAAGAGAAGACAAGGAGCATGGAGGATCAAGGAGCAGCTCCTGGGTGGAAGACGTAAAATCGTCCAAGGCAAATTCGACGAGAATCACTAAGTGATTCTCGCCGACTCCTTCTGGCCACCTCAAAATGGTGCCAAGTAAGATTCGGCGAGAATCACTTGTGATTCTCGCCGAACCAGTGGCCAAGCAGCCCATGTACACAAAGTAAAATTCGTTGAGAATCAATAAGTGATTCGACGAGAATCACAAACGATTCTCGACGAATCGTCGAGAATCACTTGGTGATTCTCGCCGATTCGTCGAGAATCGCCTGCGATTCTCGCCGAATTTTCCTTGGCGTTTTCTCTGGAATTTCCTGAACCAGATTCTGCCTTTGGACCAGTTTGAACCGGATTTCGGGATTATACCTGTGGGTCCCACAACGGTCAAATTTGTTGTATCTACAGGGTATAAATACATGGGTATTTTGAACAGTAAATGAACGGAGAAAAGAGAAAGAAAACCGAGCCGCGACATAACCCTAAATTCGCGAAATCGCTCCGCTCCGCCGCCGCCGCTCGCGTCAAGTCGTCGCCGCCGCTGATCGATCTTCTTCCCGATCTCCGGTGACAGAAGCTTAGCAAAGCTTAAGTCTCACGCGTCTATCCGGAGATCTCTTGTCTCTCGATTTGTTGACCGGGAAAAACTCCCCCGTCCGAATCGATCGAGACGACTGATCCTAGAGTGACCGTTGGTAGACCTAGCTTGCTTCACTACGAAGTTTAGATCTCCAAGTTCAGCAGCCGCTCTTCATCGTAGCCGCCGATCCCGAAGCTAGCCGCCGCTCGTGTGCCGCCGCCGGTTCCAGGGAGATCTTCTCCAAGAGAGACCAAGGTCGTAGACTCTTCATCGACTTCAGGAACACGTCGTCGAACAAAGAGGAACACCGTAGTCTCCAAGAGAAGTTTGTATCACGTGTACATTCTACATTTATTTTATAGTATAGGAACCTTTGTTCCGTGTTGTAAGGGTTGGGTGCAACCCGTTTTGTGGGAGTGTTGACTCTCACGTGTGGAAGGGCTCCTTCCGTTAGTGAAGGGATTGGATTTCAATCCCGTTGGAGAAGTGACCGAGTTGTCCCTTGTTGGGGAGATAGGTCGAAGGGGGAAAGTGGATGTACCCAAGTCGGGGAACCACTATAAATTTGCTGTGTATTCTGTGTGCTGTGCTTGTTGTTTTTATTGTGCAGGTACATCCGTAAATTCCGCAAAAGAACCACACGTCACCTATTCCCCCCCCCATAGGTGCACATAGCTGACACTAGGTGGACTTTCAAGTGGTATTAGAGCCAGGTTGCTCTTCAAAAAGGTTAACACCTTGAGCTGAATCCTGCCACCAGTGTCAGAAGCATGGATCTGGATTATGACGTATTGCCACTCAAACTCCCTGCATGCTCAAAGGATTATTATCCTATCTGGAGGATGAGAGTATTATTTCACCTGGATGCCATCGATCCACGAGCATCCCTCATCCTGGAAGAGGGTCCTTTTATCCCAATGAAGACCTCCGACTCGGGGATCCAAGTGCCCATGTGCATTGCTGAGATGACAGAGATGGAACTCTCATTTTTCCAACTGGACCAGAGGATTCGACAATTATTATGGATGTCTGGTCTGGAGCCTCTCGCTCCAGGTTGGAAAAATGTAAAACGGCTAAATCTCTGTGGATGATGATCTCAGAGCTGATGGGGGGGGGTCAGAGAAAGCTAAAATATGCTGCCAATCAGAGGATGAAGCATATATGGGGGTCCTCACTTCTGAAGATGAATGCAAGGATCCTTCGGATTGCATCAGAGCTCCAGTATCCTTGTCAGAGACTGAAGAAGATAGTGAGGAAAGCAGCTCCGACGAGGAAGAAACATTGGTCACTGATTCTAATGACAATAACCCAGATGAGCAGGTATCATCTTCATCCTGTCCCACATCTTTTGACTTTTCTGAAGACAGAAACTGCTCTCCTCCAGAAAATACTGATTCCCTGAAGAGAGCCCTTCAGGAAAGCAATCTACTTGCTGAGGAGCAAGCTCGAGAGATTGCTCGACTGAAGATCTTGTTGGTTCTCCAATTGGCGTCCAACAAGGTCAAGGACTCTAAGATCTCAGCTCTAGAGAATAGTCTAGATAATGAGAAACGTATAGTATCTAACTTTTCCAAAGTTGATGCTATAAAGAGAAAACAAGAAACCGGGTGGATCTCCCGGATTATCCAGGGATGGAGAAATGGGGAAACAGTGTTCCGACCTCCCACTCCAAGCGGGAAGGCAACTCATCATGCCTTCAGGTATGACCACAGGAATAATCGTGGTCACTGCAAGGGTGAATTGTCCCCATGTGGAAACGTCCATAGTGCAAGAGGCGTCATGGCCACCCATGAGGAAATACCTAAGGCTCATTCTGAGCCCTTTGTATTCACGGCCACTGCCACAACAAAGTGTGGATCTGCATGTCCTAGTTCACAGAAGAATTCTCTCCATTCGAGGACACGGGATAGGGAGAATGGAAGTCATGATGTCAGGTGTCATGGAGCCTCAGCAAGGAAGATGCCTGAAAGAATGGCACCACCTTCTCGGCCTCATAACGCTCACATCATGCATTCGTTCCACCCTTCATCATGCCTCGATGGAAGAGGAATTTGTGCAACAAGAACATGCCCTATCCCTTTGAGACCTAGGACCGTGACTTCATCAGTCACTAGATCAGGTCGAAAACGGCGATACAACATTCACTCTTGTTGGTGCTGCGGCAAAGTGGGACACTTTGCCATTGACTGTTGGCACAACCTCTCTGTGCCCACAGCAAGGGCTTATCCACATTATAGGGACAGAGGCAGTCTTCCAGACAGGTTTTCTCAAGGAAGGCAGTTGCATGCTTATGCTAATAGAAACCTAGGACCCAATATGATTTGGGTTCCTAAGGTAAAGTAATTCTGTCTTGCAGGGTAGTCTAGGTCCCCGTGAATACTATGGGAACTAGACAGTAGGTGGGTCAAGGCTAACTTGGAACAAGCGTCTGCAATAACAGATGTACTACCTGTTGAGCATACTCACTTCAAGCTACTAATATGTTCTACCTGTGGGAGTAAGACGATAACTCTCCAAATCCCAGGTAATTTTGATCAGTTCAAGGACGTGTGTCATGATGCATCCTCATTCAAAGTAAATATATATATATATATTTCTATCCTTGTGTATACGTATACTTATGCTCATCACGAGGCATGCAAACCATTACACATCAATAAAGGGTTAACGAAGACATGTCGTTGTAAATCTCGACAACATACAATTGACATTAAGAAGACTTTGCAAAAACCTCAGTAAAATTCAAATAGATTGACTTTAGAATATACTTGTACTTATCATTTTTTTTATTGACTTGACATCGCAAAATCTCTAAAATATTGCAAGCTTCTCAAATGTGAAAATCCCTAGTCAAGAGACCCCTCAATTTCAAATCAGATACATAGTATCAGAAGCCGAATTAACCAAATTTCCTGAATCCCGCCGAATTTGACAAAGCCGAATCAGTCAAATACCGCAAGACCCTTCGCATTCTTGACAAATCTCGCCGAATCATTTAAATCCCGTAAAACCTTTCGCCTTCCTCACAACTCCCGCGTCAGGCTGCAGCAAGTACCCCGACACCCTGGTGACCACAGTGGGAGCTTCGCCGATTCTTCCCGCAAAGGACAACCCGCAGGAGCTTCGCCGATTCTCCGCAACCCGCAGGAGTTCTTCCGCCGATTCGCAGCACCTCGTGAGGTCTCCTCCTAAGCTCCCGCTAGGGTCTCGCAAAGTTCTCTTCGAAAGGATCCCGACGACTCTCGCCGAAACCCGCAGCCCTCTGACGCTCTCGTCGAAGTGAGCGACTCGCTGCTGTGTTTCCCACAGGATAATCTTCCCACAGGATCTGCTTCCCGTGAGACTATAGCTAGGCCGAATCCCACAGGATACTCTTCCTACCACCGAAGATCTTCCCGAAGCTCATCAACTCTCTTCCGTGTAAGCCCTTAGGTAACCTTCTCCTCACCCGCACTTGGACGCGCTCACTAGTGATGCTTTATTTTTGAATGTTCACTAATGCTTAGAGTAGGGCTTCTCTCTAGATCTTCAATGGCTCCAAGGACTACTGCAGGCTTGATTTCTGGCTGCGAGCTGGTTCGCACTGGATTCTCTCATGCCTCGGACGAGTTCCGGAATATCATTCTCATGCTGGAAGAGGCCGGGCTAACCTTCATATTGGAGCACCCTTGCAAAGTCCTGGATAAAGAGGTGCTGGAGTTCTTCTCTACCGCAAGACTCCGAGATAGAGACTCCATCATAAAGAGCAAGGTGGCTGGGACCAAAGTAAAGATGTCTGCCAGTAAGCTAACTCACTACCTGCAGCTCTCAAGTTCGGAGCAGGAAGATTATCTGGAGGACGAGGACAAAGCCAGAACCCTCTTGTTCTGCGGTCTTCCAAGAGGCACTCGATCAGTAAAGAGAAAAGAGATGAATGAAGAAGGGAAGCTCCTATCTGACGTCATAGGAAAAGTACTCATCTGCAAGCCAGGCTCCCATGATCATATCTCCGGAGATATGTTCAAAATTCTCATAGCTGTGGTCTGCCGAAAGAGGTTCAACTGGGGGGAGTTGCTGTTCCAAAAGATCAAGGACACTCTAGGCACTCCAAGCTTCGGCCGCATCATTAGTCTATATCTCAACCAGCTCAACGGAGACAAATTCGACATGAGCAAAGGAGTTCCTCTCCATTACTTGAAAAAGATGGATGCTACTGTGTTTGATCGATGGGAGCGGCGCATCGGGCAGCCTGCTGTGGAAGAGCAAGAGGAAGTATCTCCAGCAGCCTCCCCCAGTGAAATTCCTGATACTGTGACTGCAGGAATCGAGGGGAGACTCTACCCACTCATATGGATATAATATCTGAAATCGCCCAGGTGGCCAAGGATGCGGTGGCCGAAATTCATGAAGTAAGTGAACCTGAGTTGGAGGATGAGGAGGGCTTGAACAGAAACACTCAAAGAACTGAAGCTGAAGCACTGGACACTGCTGATCAAGAAGTGGAAGAAGCTGCTGATATGGATGAATTTTTGGATGAGGACGGAGAGGACGATGAGAATGAGGACCATGAAGTGTTGGAGACTCCGGATCCCGTTGAACCTCCATCTGATAAGTCTGCACCAGTGGAGGGGGAGTTTGATAAACCTCAAGAGGCCGCCAACATTCCTTCTATAGAGGCTGTGATTGTATCCAGCTCTACCGATGCATCTGCTGCAGAGCAAGAGCAAGGCCAAGAAGTGCCTCCAGCTATTCCATTACGCGATGACCTAGCCATTCACACTGTACATATAATTCAGGGCATCGTGAATGAGCTTAAAACCTCTTTTGATAAAGCTCAGAAAACAATGCTGCAAGAGATTAAGACTTCTGAAGATCTCATGCTGAAGAATATGGTGGCAATCAACCATAAGCTGGACGTGATGGAGAAGAAATTCGAAGAAAAGTATAACGCGGCCGGCGAAGCTGTCACACTGTTAATGGCCGGCTTGAAAAAGAATACTGATACTCTGGCTGTTGTCAATCAGAACGCACACGTTGTAGCCAACAATATTCAGAAATTTGATGGTAACATGGTCACTTTAAATGCAAATCAGCAGGCCCTAATCACTGAATTCAGCAAGACAACTAAGCATATTGATGACTCATTGCACTCATATGCCAATTGCATAGCTGACGAAGCCAAAAAGGGGGAGAAGGAGTATATCGCTAAGCTGGCCGAGCTCCAAGAAAGCATGGATGCAAACTTTGCACAATCAAACCAATACGTCTATGAGAGTTGCTGGTGGATGCTACAACAGGCGCTGGGCACGTTAGGCGTCGTCCTACCTGACCAACCTGCCGGTATTCAGGTTCCTGAGACTTCTAAGGCTGCTGAGGAAGTAAATATTGCTGAGGATGTAAGTACAAGTGCTGCAGAAACTTTCACTGATAAAGCTGATGCTAGGGCCATCTCCAAATCTAAGCTGAGGAGTATGTTTGACCAGGAGGCTTTAGCTAAAGCCAGGGGAAAGAGGAAAGTTCAGGAAGGGACACCCAAGGAGACACAGGCTGCAAAGAGAATTCGAATGAATGAGGAGGATGTACGAAATGAAAGGTGGAGTCCAGTCTCAAGGAATATAATCTTAGACACCTTCTGGCTACAAGAAAGAGGAGAGATCAATCGAAACGAGGTATATAGCCAATATGAGTGGGAGACGCACAAGACGTTTGAAGCAAAACGCAACATTTTCTTCAGAAACAACAAGGATCCAGACAAAGTTGCTCCTCCTAGGTACTACCCGAAGCCCAAGGAATACATGGAAAGGCAAAGCAAAAAGTACTTGGCTCAAACTCTGAAGGGTGACGTAGCTAAGGACAAATAGTCATTATTTTATAGCTGGTCACTGTGTCTTAAGAACGTTTAATGATTATTACTGTCATATGAACAATTCTGAATTATATGTGAATATATTTCTCTTGGTATATATATATATTCTTGAATGTGTGAATGACTCAAGTCCTGTTCTGATTGCATATATTCCCTTGTGTTGCATATTTAATTTTTAAATGATATAATTATTATTTGATAGGTGTTATTCATCTTAGCTAGTAGGGTTTTGGCTTCGTCAAATAGGGGGAGATTGTTGGGTATTGTATCCACGATTACCTAGATTTGAGGAAGCCCCCCCTGTCAAGCTAAGATGAACTCACAATGTATTTGATGAAACTTTTTCAAGTTGTACTTGCAGTTTCTCCACGCTAAGTGCACACCAATGTCAGGGTGCAGTAGGTCAATATACACGGGTCTGCACGACGTAATCCCTCGTTGAGCAGATCAGTGTGTTGGCCTATGTGTACTCTCTCTATTGGAGTGCACTTACTTTCAAGTACAGGGCCGTCCATATGCAAGAGAAGACAAGGAGCATGGAGGATCAAGGAGCAGCTCCTGGGTGGAAGACGTAAAATCGTCCAAGGCAAATTCGACGAGAATCACTAAGTGATTCTCGCCGAATCGGCGAGAATCACTAGTGATTCTCGCCGAATCGACGAGAATCATTAGTGATTCTCGCCGACTCCTTCTGGCCACCTCAAAATGGTGCCAAGTAAGATTCGGCGAGAATCACTTGTGATTCTCGCCGAACCAGTGGCCAAGCAACCCATGTACACAAAGTAAAATTCGTTGAGAATCAATAAGTGATTCGACGAGAATCACAAAACGATTCTCGACGAATCGTCGAGAATCACTTGGTGATTCTCGCCGATTCGTCGAGAATCGCCTGCGATTCTCGCCGAATTTTCCTTGGCGTTTTCTCTGGAATTTCCTGAACCAGATTCTGCCTTTGGACCAGTTTGAACCGGATTTCGGGATTATACCTGTGGGTCCCACAACGGTCAAATTTGTTGTATCTACAGGGTATAAATACATGGGTATTTTGAACAGTAAATGAACGGAGAAAAGAGAAAGAAAACCGAGCCGCGACATAACCCTAAATTCGCGAAATCGCTCCGCTCCGCCGCCGCCGCTCGCGTCAAGTCGTCGCCGCCGCTGATCGATCTTCTTCCCGATCTCCGGTGACAGAAGCTTAGCAAAGCTTAAGTCTCACGCGTCTATCCGGAGATCTCTTGTCTCTCGATTTGTTGACCGGGAAAAACTCCCCCGTCCGAATCGATCGAGACGACTGATCCTAGATTGACCGTTGGTAGACCTAGCTTGCTTCACTACGAAGTTTAGATCTCCAAGTTCAGCAGCCGCTCTTCATCGTAGCCGCCGATCCCGAAGCTAGCCGCCGCTCGTGTGCCGCCGCCGGTTCCAGGGAGATCTTCTCCAAGAGAGACTAAGGTCGTAGACTCTTCATCGACTTCAGGAACACGTCGTCAAACAAAGAGGAACACCGTAGTCTCCAAGAGAAGTTTGTATCACGTGTACATTCTACATTTATTTTATAGTATAGGAACCTTTGTTCCGTGTTGTAAGGGTTGGGTGCAACCCGTTTTGTGGGAGTGTTGACTCTCACGTGTGGAAGGGCTCCTTCTGTTAGTGAAGGGATTGGATTTCAATCCCGTTGGAGAAGTGACCGAGTCGTCCCTTGTTGGGGAGATAGGTCGAAGGGGAAAGTGGATGTACCCAAGTCGGGGAACCACTATAAATTTGCTGTGTATTCTGTGTGCTGTGCTTGTTGTTTTTATTGTGCAGGTACATCCGTAAATTCCGCAAAAGAACCACACGTCACCTATTCCCCCCCCATAGGTGCACATAGCTGACACTAGGTGGACTTTCACTCGGGTAGACTAGTTTTCCAGGCTCTCACTAGCTAGCAGGTCCGTAGGATCGCCTGTGGAGTAAGGGAATACATCGAGAGGATCCCGCTGCTCAGGATCTCATTAGCTGGTAGGGAGGGAAGATGCACTCGGCCCAGTGTAGACCCACTGTACAGGCTCTCACTAACTGGCATGTTCATAGGCTCGCCTGGGGGGGGGGGGGAAGGAAAGGGAGATGGAAATTAGTAAGACCCCGAGAGGATCCCGTTGCTCAGGATTTCATTAGCTGGCAGGCTGTAAGGCACACTCGGCCCCTGGTGGACCCGCTATCCAGGCTCTCACTAGCTAGCAGGTCCGTAGGCTCGCATAGAGGTAAGGGAATACCCCGAGAGGATCCCGCTGCTCATTATGAATTTGCCTAATAAAATTCATGAAGATTTCAAGGGTTTCATCCTTTATTCTAAGGAAGAACACCCAAGTAAACCTGGAATAGTCAACAACCACCACAAGTGTGTAGACCTTCCTAGACTATGAACAGGCATAGGACCGAACAAGTCCATATGCAGGAGATACAAGCATCTCACTGAGTCCTTGGCCCCAATGCTCTTGAAAGAGGTCTTAGTCTGCTTACCCTTTTGGCAAGCAACACAGATACCCTCCTTGGAGCATTTTGTTTTGGGACCATTCCTAACAAGCTCATCACTGAAGAGCTGACCAATGGTCTTGTAGTTCAAATGAGCTAGTCTCTTGTGCCATTGGACACAATATGAGATTTTGTTATTTGCAACTAGGCATATGGGGGAATAATTATCTAAGCAAGAAAAATTTAAGTAATAGACATTCCCACTCCTAGTGCTTGTTAAGACGACACGTTGGTCACTTAACCTCTTGATGTGACACTTATCCTTGTGTAAGGAAATGTCATAACCATGATCACATAGTTGGCTTATGCTTATGAGGTTGTTCTGCAATACTTCACATAATCCACCTTTATGATGGTGATTATGTCATTTGAGATATTACCATATCCTCTGGTTATCCCCTTGTCAGAGCCTCCAAAGATGACCTTGGGTCCATTATTTACTGGAGTGAACTCCTTCAATAACTTCTTTATTCTAGTCATGTGCCTAAAACATCCATTGTCTATGTACCATTTAGGGGAACTGGTACCTGAACTAACCTAAAATGAACACAAGTCACCTTACCTTAGGACCCCAATTTCTGTTGGGTCCTAGGTTCACATTAGTTTGAAAATAACTATGCCTTCCTACAGAATTTCTGACAGATTGGCAACTTCTGGACATAGAAGGATTGTGTCAGCAATCTACAGCATAGTGGCCCACTTTGCCACAACACCAACACTCATAGATATTGTATCTCCTTTTTAGTTTGGGACCAGTATTAGGTTGTACTGCTTCTTGAACAGTGGGAAGATGTGCTGCTCTATACTTTTGTCTACTTTCAGCAGCCTTTTGACTGAAAGGCAGTCTTTCAGCAGGATGTTTTGTACTTTTATGAGAACCACCAGCTGCATGTCTCTTTTCAGTCAACATGTATCTGATAGCATCTGATATTATCATTCCAGCCATGCAAGAAGACTCTCCTTGAGTCACTACTTTTGTTGGATGATTTAGATTTACAACAACAGCATTATCTTTGAGTTTTGGGGCTGGGGCACCAAAAAAGAATGGTCCAGGATGGGCCATTTGAATTTCCTCATGGGCAGCCTTAAAGGATCTCACATGGCTATATCTTCCACCTTGGCTGAGGCAACATTGGTCCATACCTATGGATCTGCCATTCTCTCAGTGACCATAGCAGCTTTAATGGTCATACCTGTTAGAAGGCAACAACACTCTCTGAAAAGAAATATGAGGTAATGAGGCTAGAGGCACAACTGGTGCCTTCCCTTTTCCCTTTCCTTTTGGATTGGAAGGTCTAGCAGGTCCCTTAAATCCCAATCCTTTCTTACCAGTTTGGGGAAGGTGGACATCAATTAAGGGCAACACAATGTTTGGCTTAGAAAATTTGCTCACTAGCAATTTATCATTTAAGAGATCATTTTCAAGTTTTTGGATAAGTTTCTCATTTGAGACACTTACCACAGTCTCACTGTCAATGATCTCTTTGAGCTGAGCTGCTTGAGAAGCCATGTCAGTGAGGGCCTTTTCTTAGTGTTCACACTTGCTTTTAATACTTAGAAGCTCTTTTGTCTGTCTCTTGTCAAGTAGCTTGCACTTCTTCAATGCTTCAAGAAGTTCTCCCTACTTGACAATTATGGAGTTAACATCATCTTCAGAGTCAGAATCCCCTTCATCTCTTGATGATTGAGCTTTAGAGTCTGAGTCAGCCTCATGACTTGAAATAAAATATTTTTATTTAGAATTTACCTGAGTCTGACCAGGCAGATCCTGGCTACTTTTGTCATCTGTCAATGACATCAATCCAAGGTAATGATGAAGTAAGGAATCCTGTTGATGAGACTTTGTATAAAGGGATAATTGGCTCCCTTCTATATCTTACTGCCAGTAGACATGACATCTTGTATGCTACATGTGTTTGTGCTAGGTATCAGGCCTGCCCTAAAGAATCACACTACACTCCTACAAAGAGAATCTTGAGATATCTTAAGGGCATCCCAGATCTTGAGACAGAGGGGCCCTGATCCCTATTCTAGCAGTAGGCTATTCTTCAGGTTCTTCTTCAGCAACAGCCATAAGCCCAATGTAGGCTTCTTCTTCTTCACTGTCTAACCTAGAGGAAGAGTCAGTCAAGGTCTTTTCCTTCTTAGACACAAGGGACTTCTCTTTTTTCTTTCCCTTGTGGTGCTTCTTCACTCCTTCTTTTCTCTTCACTGGGCAGTCAGCAACTATATGCCTAGGTTTACTGCAGTAGAAACAAATAATATTAGAATAAGACTGTTTATTGGAGTTTGGAGCATACCTATCCTCCTTAGAGGATTTCCTTCTGTGCTATGATGAGGAAGATGGCCTTCTGTTCTTCCAATGCCCCTTCTTCATGAATTCTGAAACTGCCTGGAGATGGCAGCAAGGTCCTCATCAGATGTATGGTTGTCAAAGGAGCCGGACCTTGAGCTCTCAGATTCTGTTGGATCCCTAGTTTGGATTTGGGATAGGTTCACTATTAGGTTGTTGACCATTAATGTATATCCTTGGGTCATTTTGTTAGGTGTAGGTCAGTCTGACTAGGTTAGTCAATCTTTAATCCATCCCTCAAAAGAAATCAGAGATCCAGACTTAGAAGAGTGTCAGTCATTAAGAGTTCAGAGAATTAGTTCGAAGTTCTTCGAACTCAGCTCAATGATCGTCAATCGCAGATCGAAAAACTCTGAGTCCCTTGTCTGAGCTGAGCTCAATGAACTTAGAGCTCAGGTCGATGATCTTCCATCTTCTCTGAAGTTCTCAGCTCGACGAACTTCTATCTCTGGTCGACGAACTTGGAGCCCAGCTTTGACAGTTTATTCTTCCAGATCAATGTTCTCTGATCTCAGCTCAACGAAGACGATTTCTCAGCTCGACGAACATGTAGTTCAGGTCGACGAAATTTGTTCTGAGCTCGACGATTTTTGTTAGTTTGGCGTTTTCTCTCAGTTTTTCTTCAGTTTGGATTATTCTAAGGCAGTAATTATCTGATAATAAATGCTCATACTCTCATGAATATAGCCAATGTTTGGCAACATTAATTATGGATTTCACAGAGTAATTACTTGACTTATTTACCGAGATAGTTGAGGAAATACATTTAAGATTATTTCCAGCCATTCAAGTCCCAGGATTCCAACATTAATTCAAGGATAAAATTCAAATTCAAGTGCTATCTTTTTCTGGAAGGAATATAAAAGGACTGTTTTTCAGAAGAGCATAAGAGAATAAGGAAGAGAATAGACATAGAGATTTCACTGAGACACAACAGCTAATACAAGTCTTACAGAGAATCTCACAGAGCTCTTCATCATCAGCTTCAGAGGTTTTCAAGGGACAAATATTCAATATCAGTCCAAAAAGCTTCTGAAGATCTTCTAAAGATTGAAGGCCTACACCCTTCAAAGCTTCCAGCAAATTCCTGAACAATAATCATCTTAGGGGGAGATTTGACAACATCAAGCAATCCACTAAAGTCTTCTCAGCTGTTTGAGAAAGAGAAGACAATATCACATTTTCTTTTCACCCCACTGTACACAGGGTTTTAACTCCCTTAAAAAGTTAACCACCTGGTTCTTAAGTCCCCTTAACACAAGACTTAGCTTGATTTTTGGGCACCTGATCAAAAGCCTAAAGGGTTGTGAGATCTCCCTTCAAATAGATCTTGTGGTGACAGGGCACCTGAGTAAAAACCTATTGGTGGTAGGGCACCTGATCAAAAACAAGTAGTGAATTCCTACCAGGGTGGTAGAAGAGTGGATGTACCCAAGTTTAGGGGAACCACTAAAAATTTCTTGTGTCGTCTGGTTACTTATTGTTATCTTATTGCTGTGTGCGATGTTCTGTGTTAGTTAGTTTTTCTTTCCTGCACTCTCTTAATATATTTATCGCTATTTTTAATTCCGCTATAAAAACCTCTTAAGTTTTTAAAATACTCTATTTAACCCCCTTCTAGAGTTAAATAGATCTATCCCCTCAGGTGGTAAAGCTTTTACCATCCTTTAATTGGTATCAGAGGATAAGGTTACTTTGATTTCACAGACTTGCATCTGAACCAAGATCCTTTGATAGATCTTTTTTTCTCTAGCCTCTTGTTTACAGTATGACACAGAATAAAGAATATTCTGGCACCAGACCTACTGTGTGCAACTTGAATAAATTTGCACTCTGGAAGGCAAGAATTAAACTCTATATGAATTCTATTGATGAGAACATTTTAAACTCTATCTTGACAGGTCCCCCTACTACCTCTACATCAACTTCAACAAGTACTTCAGCAGTTCCACCACCTGAGTGGACTGATGCACAAAAGAAAGCCAAGATGGTTGATGCTAAAGCAATGAATATTCTGACACAGATAATGTCAGATGACATCTTTCAGAAGGTGGCTGAGTGTACCTCTACAAAGGCCATTTGGGACTCACTGAACCAAATAGTTGCTGGCTCATCAGATGAAAGAAAAAAATA
The DNA here is from genome assembly GCA_039583875.1 of Platanthera guangdongensis. Classification (NCBI taxonomy): domain Eukaryota; kingdom Viridiplantae; phylum Streptophyta; class Magnoliopsida; order Asparagales; family Orchidaceae; genus Platanthera; species Platanthera guangdongensis. Next base: position 147,189,302 of record CM077162.1, read on the forward strand.
GGAGATCCCTCCTCATATCACAGTATGAGAATTTCAAGAAGGAGGAATCAGTGACTGTTGCTGAGATGTATAACAGGCTCAGTGTCATCATAAATGAACTGAGAACCCTAAACAAGGACATCTCATTAACTGAGATAAATGACAAAATCCTAATGTGCTTCCCCAGCACTTGGGATTCCAGGATATGACCAATTAAGGAGGCTAGAAGTCTAAATGTGATTTCTATAGAATCTCTCCTTAGCAAGCTCAAGTCATATCAGCAGTTGATCAAGACAAGGGAGGCTGCTGAACAAAAGGCTTCCATATCTTTAAGGAAGGAGCACAATATTGCTTTTAAAGCAACTGAAGAATCAGAAGCTCTTCCAGCTAATGAAGAACTACTGAGCTTGTTGGCTAAAAGATTCTATAAAATGGCCAAGAAAGACTTTACAAGAAGGTCATCCAAGAATGATAACAAGCTAAGATATGATAAGACTCCTACCAAGGAGATTGTTTGTTTTGGATGCAGAAAACCTTGGCACATTCTACTTGAATGCCCAGAGGCACAAAAAAAAGATAGAAGAAAAGAAAAGGAGAATAAAAGGCAATCAAGCAAGCACTATAGCAAGCACTCCTCCAGCAAACACAAGAGAAAGGAGAAAGGCTTCATTGCTGAGACCTGGAGTGACACAGATGAAGAATCTTCATCTTCCAGCTTTAGTGAAGATGAAGAGGAGGCAAAGGCAAGGGAATTTTGCCTTATGGCTATTAATGCCTCCAGCAGAAAAATCTGATGCTGAGGAACAAGTTGAAAAATCATAAGAGGAATCTGAATCTAAAGAAGATTAGGTATTCTCTTCATTTGATTTCAATTTAGAAGATTTTAAAATTGAATTTAAATCCTTGTGCAATGATTTAATCAAGTCAGAGAAGTAAATAAAAATTCTTAGAGATAGACTGTTTGAATTTGATAACCTATTTGCTAAAAATATCAAACTGAAAAATGATTTAGACTTAGCTAATGTATAAATCATTTCACTAAAAACTGAATTATGTGAGGCAAACCAACTTGAGGAATCTCTCAATGGGAGAAGCCTTAAGCTGATGGACATCGCAAGCATAGTCAATGCCAGATTAAATGACAAGCTGGGCTTAAGTGCTTCATCAAGCTTACCCCCCATATTAAAGAAAAATATTCTTTCAACACCAATTAAATTTATCTCTGAAAAAGGCAAAGAGAAAATGGGAGAGACAACTCAACCAAATGTATCTTAGAAATCTGTAAATAAGAAGAAAACAAATAAGAATTGTTATAAAAACTTGTTCAACAGATTTCGTCGAACTCAGATCGACGAAATGTTT